>SMMW01000053.1:0-87500 GCA_004794655.1 Marisa cornuarietis
GTGAGAAAGAATGTGGTGTGTGTGAGAGAGAGAAAGAATGTGGTGTGTGTGAGAGAGAGAAAGAATGTGGTGTGTGATTGTGTAAAAGAGAGAGAGAGAAAGAATGTGTTGTGTGTGAGAGAGAGAAAGAATGTGGTGTGTGTGAGAGAGAGAAAGAATGTGTTGAGTGTGAGAGAGAGAAAGAATGTGGTGTGTGTGAGAGAGAGAAAGAATGTGGTGTGTGTGTGAGAGAGAAAGAATGTGGTGTGTGTGTGTGTGAGAGTGAGAGAAAGAATGTGGTGTGTGTGTGAGAGAGAGAAAAAGAATGTGGTGTGCGTGTGTGTGTGTGTGTGTGTGTCTGTGTGTGTGTGAGAGAGAGAAAGAATGTGGTGTGTGTGTAAGAGAGAAAGAATGTGGTGTGTGTGTGTGTGTAAGAGACAGAGAAAGAGAAAGAATGTGGTGTGTGTGAGAGAGAGAAAAAGAGAAAGAATGTGGTGTGTGAGAGAGAAAGAATGTGGTGTGTGTGTGAGAGAGAGAGAAAGAATGTGGTGTGTGTGTGTGTGTGTGAGTGAGAGAGAAAGAATGTGGTGTGTGTGTGAGAGAGAGAAAGAGTGTGGTGTGTGAAAGAGAAAGAGAGAGAAAGAATAGGGTGTGTGTTTGTGTGTGTGTGTGTGTGTGTGTGTGTGTGTGTGTGTGTGCGTGTGTGTGCATAGACATCGTACGTTAATAAACACGTGAGAACCATATTGAATAAGTGATTTTTTTTTGTTTAGCTTTTGGTTCGAGTGTCGATGTATCAAAGTCAATAGTAAAATAGCGTCTGCGACATCAATCACAGGTAACTCGTGTAGGCTCTTGCGAGAAAAACGTTTTGCAGTTTCTTCCCTTAGAACACATCGTGTTTTGTGTGTGTAGCAAAAAAAGTTTTTCAATTGATTTGCACAGGTCAATCAGCTGTCTCACGACTAACTCGCGCTTTACATCAACCATCATCCACCATCTACCACCAACCACCCATCTGTTAGGAATGTGGCAACACACTGACAGGACACATACACCACACTGACCAGACTAGTTCACTCACTCGTTCTTTCACAAACTCCAGTCAATCATGCTTTCACCCTAAAGGGGGACTAGCCCTGCGTCTAACAACCTACAAGGGAAATAACCTCCCTTGCCAACTTTCTCCCTGTCACGGGTCGTTCCGTGATAATCCTCCCTTCCAAACACCAAACAACCAGAAAATTTTGTTTTCTTTTAATTAAACGTATACAGCATTGCCAAAAAGGCAATGTTTACAAATACTCCCCTATAAAACTTGGCATATGTTGGTCGGTTGGGTAACATCTGTGAACTTCAGTACGTGCGGTGCACGGTGACAATTTGCAGCTTTTCCAGCGTGTTTTGGTCTGTAGGGTCCCCGGTGCTTTGATGGTGTTGCTTCCCATCATCTTATTGTTGCTGGTAATATGTCCGTTAGCCTTAGATAGCTCAGCCTCAGGCGGGAGTCAGATTTTCTTTTATGGAATACACCCTCGCCTCCATAAGCCGTACAGAAGACCATTTCTCGTCTCATACCCTCGTCAATCATGCTTTCACCCCAAAGGGGGACTAGCCCTGCGTCTAAAACCTACAAGAAAAATAACATCCCTTGCCAACTTTCTCCCTGTCACGGGTCGTTCCGTGACAATCCTCCCTTCCAAACACCAAAAAACCCAGAAAATTGTGTTTTTCCAATATTCAAGTCTACCTCTGGGTTTTTGCTGACGCAGCAGATGATGTACCCCTTGTAATGTGGGGTGTCCACAAAAACGCGTGATAGTGGGAAAGTCTCTATGTTGCCGCCAAAAGTTCTACAGGGTTGATTATGTCCTAGATCATCCTGGGCTTTAACCCAGTCAGCACCAATGCCGGCTGTTGTTGCCCGGGTGTCTCGTAGATCTTGAATTGCTTTGCCATTCACAGGGCCGCAATAGAGGGCCAGTCTACCCAGGTCCTTAGGGGTGGAAGAGGAGCAGAGGATGCCTACGTTAGCGGGTTTTTCTGATTCATCCGTGTTGTAACTAGAGGTAGGGGTTTGAACGATTTTCGCACATACTCTGGCAATATGTCCGAATCCCCGGCACGCATAACACTGAATTTGGTCACGTGGGGTGAGGATCTCTTTTTTTGGTAACCTTGGAGATGGGGTTCCTACTGGTGGTGATTGAGGTGATGGCGTGCGAGGGTCTTTCTCACCCGTACTTGCTGTAGGGTCTGAGAGGGGAGGCGAGACCCCTTCTATCTGAACATACTGTCATGATTAGGACTGAGAGTATTCTCCATAAAATTGAGATAATATAAAGAAGAGAAGAATGAACAGTGCAACTGATCCAAAGATAAAGACAACTTAATTTTTAAAGTTTATTTTTTATTGCTTTTTCACCTTTCTCTATATCTCTTATCTTCCTTTCTTCATAAGCGGGGATATCAACAGACAACATTTTCAGTTCAACAACGCCGGGCGTTGAAGGTTATGGAGAAACTGCTTGTAGTCCGTGATTACATCTACGGTCAGGGTTAGGAAAATTTTAGTTGCGAGTTGTATCTCATATTAATTATAATTCATTACTATTAATTTCTTTTAGACACACACACACACACACACACACACACACACACACACACACACACACACACACACACACACACACACAAGGATAGTCGATAGTTTAACACAATTTGTTTGAACTGCGCGTCAATGTGAAGCTGCCATTTAAACTATAATTAACATTGGATATTCGTTATGACATCGTACTTTTATCATATCCTTCTTTGTGGTTGTTGTTGTTGTTGATGATGATGATGATGATGATGATGATGAGTTTTATAAAACACAAACTACGGGTGTGAAGGTTTTTTGCAGTTTTATTGAAACTTATTGGGTGACGTCACCGTTGGTGATTGATTGACTGTCCAGTCGTCGACAGGGTGCGGACCTTAGCGACCAGGATTATAATTAACTGGGCGGGACACACGTTTGTTGATGACTGGCGCCTCGGCTGCTGCTGCCTGCGATGCCAGTTGGCTGCACATCTCTTGTAGCTGCTGTAGGTCTATCTCCCCGTCAGCAGCCTCGTCTTAAATAAAAAAAATCACCAGCAATCATTAATTTTAGTAGTAGAAGATCTTCAAGTAAGACGAAAAGCGTACAGACAAACTGTTGTCTATCTGGAATGAATGCCGCTTTACATTACAAACAAAACCCACAAGTAAATATATCAAACATGATTACCAAGCACAACTCAGAAGGTTCATTACGTTTATGAAATTAACAGTGAGAATTTAATGTTCACTTGCTTAACTAATTACTCTATAGCGTAAAGAAATAACGGGTATCTGTGCACTTTACATTTTGTTGAAGCAAAGTATAAAGGGAAACAAATTATTTAGTAAACAAATTATCATCACAAAGTTGTCTACGGCGTCTATTTCAGATTTCTTCTGAGTGCGACTGTGTGTGGATAAAGTTTCAGAGTTGAGACTGTTACTCTGTATACTTATATCATATTTTACAAAGCACGTGGCCATTTTGAATTCTGTGTAGTTTTCTGTTGTATCTCATCAAAACTTGTCAGGCGCTGTAAGCCCGTGAATGTATCAGTAAAATACTGCTACTGTACTTACATGTGACACTATTCACCCCGTCTTCAAAATATCCACACACACGTCAGTATAGTACCAAACGTATAGGTACCCGATATTACAAAAGTCGAAATATTTACCAGTGTCTGCTGTCACCATGACGACACTCAGGATTGCTATGAGGATGTAGACACCGGCCTTCATCTTGCTTCCACACGGAGACGATGATGATTGTAGAATGAAACTTCAGGTCGCTGTTGAAGTCTGATGTCCGTTACTCCCAGGATCTGCAACATTTATACCTCCTGCTTTTAATTACACCTTCACTGGTAGAGACTGGAATTGTTCTAACATAAACAGTGACATCGAAAAGGCTTTGTAGTTCTCGTTTTTATATACAAGAATATATCTAATGAAGTATATATATATATATAATGCAACAGCGCTCCACCAGTTGGGGGAATATTACATTTTGTTATTCATTGATATGTTTGATAGGACTGCTGATACAGATTTTACTTTTCATATCCATAAGGCAAATGAATAGAATGTTGTGGACAAGAATACAAGAGGGACACATTCATGTAGAAAGCAATCGGCAGGCAGTGTAAAGTTCAACGGTGTGCAAAGCAAAAGATAAGAAATCATCGTCCGCAGATATTAAACCAGAATCTACAACATGTATAGCTCCTGATTTCAATTACATTGCATTTCTTGTTTTATTATTTCTCATTAACGGGTGTAACAGGTGCTCTTGCAGTTATATATATGTATATATATATATATATATCGATACATTTGGATGTATTGATATTAGATTTTTATAAATCTGTCAATAGTTTTTGTAATATTTGTATTGTCAGATTCAATGGAGAGGGCTTTTAGTATGGAAACAATCAAACCACACAAATATTTCTACCGGACACAAGCACCCAACTGCTGCCCATGAAGACTACAAAAACAATTATCAAATCCAATAACAGACTGGGTAACATCTCCAAAAAGTCGTTTTAGCGACAGAGTGACCAGGGACACAATACTAGAACAAGACAATCAGACAGTTAGCATCCACCTGCTCATCAGAAAATCCCAATTCTCTTTGAAATCCTTCAAAAACAGGAAAGAAAGCTTTTTCGATCCATTAACACTGGCAGTAAATAGATAGCAGCTATTATTATGATAGAGCGTACCTCGCACACACACACACACACACACACACACACACACACACACACACACACACACACACACACACACACACACACACACACACACACACACATACGTGCATTAGGACGATGACTAGGTGGAGAGTAGGTGTGTGTAGTGTGAGGCTACAGGAGTGGGTTACTGTTGGTGTGCGAGGAGATTTGATGTCTGTAATGCTGTCAGAAGATGGCTGCCATTCCATCTTTCATCTCAACATGTGCTGGAATACAGACACCTACAATGATTGAGCAAGTGTGAATCTTGTCATTGCAGGAAACAACTGGATAGACTCAGCTGCTGACAAAGTTTCCCACTTAGCACTTTCTTAATTTTGGGGAGCAGGTGGTGCTCCACTTACTTTTACCAACCAGGTCTTCCTCTGTCCACCTTGCTGTCGACCCTGCTTGAAGGTACCATGAAGAAACAACTTTGACTTATGTTAGCTTGATGATGATAATTGTATGGGAGGTACAAGCCGATAATGAATCGAGGTTTATTCTAACACTATAAAGGCAGATAATAACATTTTCGAGACGAATGCAAACATCCGGAAGTATTTAGAGACTCAGTCGCTAATAAAAGTATGTTGCATTAATCCAGGCTGTAAATACGTTTCCACACCACAGTTTCAGTCTAGAAGTCTGTTGCTGCTCATAGGGCTGCCTGCAGAATGCGTCTGAAAAACCGTAAAGAATTCGCAAGCCATCGGGAGGGAAGCTGTGTAAATACATCGATTTAATAAGTAGAGTTTCTAGTTCGGAATTGAAATTATAGATGGGCCCAAATTAGGGACAAGGCGCTGTAAGACTTAATAGGTTGCGTGTGTGTGTGTCAGGGACCAGAGTTATCGCCCCTGACTTGTGACGACTGTGTGGTGTGTTTGAGTGAGAAAGCTCGTGACTGAAGAGTGTTCAGGAAGAAGCCGAGTGTTGACTGTAAACTCAGCGAACATTCCCCAATAAACCTGTGTGGCAGGAAGACGTATGTGAATTTTGTAAAGTGAAGACGAGTACGTAATTCCTTGCCCAGTCAAGGAAATCTTGTGTAAATTCCATGATTTGTTTTTTATATTTCGAAAGTTTGAACTGTTTAAGATGCGAGAAAATACACTAATATTAGGTTCTAAGGGAATTTATTAGTGAGAAAGATAAAGCTGAATGTGAGTGAAAATAAAGCGAATTTTATGACATTATACTCATTCCAGAAATTGTTTAGGAATTACTAGAGAGACGAATCACTAGAGAGGTTACTACGTGCCAAGACATGCAAGAACCAGGGAGGTCTGTGAATTACACTACAATCGTCTGTTGAAACCAAAGAATTACCAGGGAGAAAAGTCTTCGCTGCAGTCGACAGGGAGACTACGAGGTTGTGTGAAAGAGGTTCGACCCCCAAGGCCGCGTAATTTAGAGAACCGACTTAGATGGAGATTCACTGAGTGTGAGGAACTATAAGGAGATTACCCAGGTGATAGTGTGATACATTATGGAAGAGGCAGAGGACTCGCTACCCCCCAAGATCTCCTGTGTGTGAGCAGTCTAACAGCCAAAGAGGGGATGGGAATACAGACAAGGGAAGTTACTCCCACTTCTAAAGCGGCGAGTGTTAATGTAAGTAGTTTGAAACATTTGAAAACCTTTAGCGCACAGAGAGCCATTATCAGACGTCTAATGATGACGAGTTCTGAAGTAAGTCGCTGGAGATATTTCAACGACGTTTGATTACATGTTTTTTTTTGTGGAAGAAACTGAACTTTATACTTTGAACCTAGAGAGGTCAACTAGCACAACGAGAACTGTGTGATAGCAGAGAGAGAGAGAGAGAGAGAATATAATTTAAAAAAGATAGTAGGACTTTTATGGAGAGATATATGTATCGATGGCTTATGTAATTAGGTATTTATGTGTTTTTCTTACTGCCTGGTGTTACATACTTACATCAGTCTGTTAGATAAAGAGGAAGGTTATGTGTATGGCTGCTCTGATATATCAGGGTATTGTTTAAAAAGAAAAGATAATATAAAAGAATAAACAAAGCAGGCTTGAAAGAGAAAAGAGAAGCAAGACCAACAAATTTCCTGTTGGGCAACTATTCAATACAATAGTGGGACACACTGGCAGATCTTTGTTGTTTGTTGTGAGAAAGAACACGTGTCAGTAACTGTGTTTAGTCTCTGTGTGTTGACTGTGGAGGTGGTTCTCACGTCCCTTTTCAAAATGGCTTTTAATGGCTCAAAATTCGTTATCGTGAACTACAATAAAATTTATGACGAAATCGAACCGTGAGACACGACTAACCATCTCGATGTTTTGGATGACTGAATTGTTTGAAAGGTTTCGACTCTATGCATCGGGATGTTTCCAAATAGTTGCAGAAGATACTATTAACACACATAAGTCGACAGTTTCTCCAACAATTCACTCTACCAACTCACGCCAACAATTACGAACAGTAACAACTGAAGTCAATTTAGTTTAGTAGGAAAATTAGTAATGATCGAGGGTTTGACAAGTTAATCGTAAAAGATGGTTGTTTGTGTTTAACGCCGTGCCAACAGCTAACAGTGGCGTAGGAAGATTTTCGGCGTTGGGGGGGGGGGAGTGCAAACTCCCTGCTGACAGTGAACGGCGTTCACACTCGCACATTACGTAAAGAAGGAGGGGGGTACATGCACGCACGCGCGTATACGGTGGTAGCATCACAACACACGCTGCTTTAGTCTTAAGGCAAAGCAGCATTCAACAAGAAAAAACAAATTGAACGATATCTCCCCCGGCTAACACAATCACAAGTAATGCAATAAATAAACGTTATAATAATAATTATTAATCATAATAATCAAGGTTTGCAAGTCAGTGTGCCAAAAAAAAAAACAACAACTGCGTCTTCGGTGATTTCTATGGCCATCTACCAAAACACAGACAAATATATACAGACCAAACAGTATAACACAGATAACTTATGTTGAGTATAATACAACAATTACATAATCTTGATAAGGAATACGAATAAGCTGCAACGTGAAATAAAGCTGATAGGAGAGATATTATGCAACACACAAAGAGGGATGGTGTTGTGTGCGAATAATCTGGATGTCCCAACAGCGAATGTCCCAACTTTATGTGTACAATAAAATTCCCACATACTGTATATCCAATGTAATGTATGTTACCAGCCACAGTCGTTGATGATAAAAGAGCGCCTTGTGTTGTTTTACCGATGCACTTCACACTGAGTCGTAGATGGCAGTAATATCAGTGTCTCTCTCTAAAGAAAAGTATGACGTGCCCCTCTTGAAGGTCTTCATTCAGATTTGAGCAACTCACAAAATACCAATATAGGGACTCTGAGAGTCTCTGCCTTACTAATTAGTTGTAGTCAAAGCCGCCAATTCGCACTAAACCGTTGGTGTCTAGTAAGATGGACGTCCTCGTGCTCTGCTAGCTTTTCCCAAAGTGTAAGGGTTCCTGTCTGGTTGGCAAGACTGGGGTATTGGTATGCAACTAATTCGTTACTGGCTTCTCTCTTCATGATGGTCAGTGTGGCCCCTTTAGCTACCAGGTTGTACGCGATAGCAGTTGTAGGCTGGCACTGAACATTAACAACTGTCTTAACCCACCAAAAGAGCAGTGGCATACTATACTGTCATTAGTAGTAACAATGGTGACAAGCCACCCTCATGCTAAGCTCATATAAACAGATAAACAGTATGACTTAATAGCTCCTCCCCCTGAAAAACTCTGATTACTGAAACAAAACCGTATAGGTTTGGATATAACTGAACAAATGAGCCTGATAACATAACATTATTCTCCAAATCTGTATAAAAACAACTTGAAAAAATGGTCTCCCATAACCAGAGCTGCAATATGAGTACAGAGTTAAAACCAAAGGAGAGTAATCTATAACTCTGGTTATTTTACAAAAAAAAGAAGAAGAAGGCCAAGCGAGAAACAGCATAAATCTAAATAAGTCCTCAAACTAAGTCTAGGATATAGAAATAGGGCAACCTGAGAGATCCGGCAACCTGGACAGTACGCCACCTCTGCGGACTTGGCAGGCCTACAGGACATAAGAGCACGGCACTACAGATGGCAGAGGGCACCAACACCGGTAAACAACACCTGCGGCGAGAGAGAACGACAACCCTTCTCCCGGTCCCTTCCCCTCCTTACCACCACCACCTCCAGCTTCCCCCTCTGCTCCTCCCCTTGCCCCCCCCCTCACAGTGCGAAATCGCCTTTCGGTGGAAGCACTTTCCCTTTCAAAGACAACAACAACAACAACAACAACAACATAGCAGTTGATTTTAGGGCTTTAGTGGGTGGGGGTAGCAATATGGGGGAGGGGGTCGGGAGGCCACACTCGATGTACTGTCCGGTTGATCTTTCTTCGCTCAGGCTTCAACACAGCCTGCAATTAGCATGGCAAACAATACCAAGGGACTGTCCCTGATCTTCGGCGGTGTTAGAGCCTCCACTTACCTCTGGGCCAGCTTATGTGACGGTGATGACCGTCGCCTCTCTCTTCGTTCCTCTACCTTTTATGGTCACTGATACAGAACAGCTAGGTAGCATACGCGTCTTTGCATTCGGATTAAGTTCTAGTAACCATTAAGGCGTGATTAAGCTATCTGCTCCCCCTTAATACTAAACACGTATCTTAAGAGTATGTATACTATTGTGCACAAATGTCTTTTGAATATGTTAAAAAACTTACAGTAAAATTACAATAAACCCTAACCCTTGTCTTTGATGCCTCGGAAAAAATTTGTAGTTGCCAATTTGTATTCTTTAAACTGTGTGTTTGTGTGTGTATGATGGAGGGGGGGGGGGAGTATGGGGCGCCAAGAGGGGAATTTTCTCAAATTTGCTATTTCTAGCTATACATTGCATTTTATATTTATACAATTCATTCTATACTTATAAATTGCATTCTATAGCTATACATTGCGATGTATAATTATACATTGCAATGTATAGCTAGAGAGAGAAAAACTCGGTAAAAACCGAAGTGTTTCATTTATATTAAACTCAGAAGTTGCTATCCAATTCATTTTATATATACCTTTCAATTCTTTAGCTATAGAATGCATTCTATCTATACATTTGAAATCTATATTTATAGATTGCATTCTATAACTTCTGACTTGAAATGTATACGGAACGAGGCTGGCTCATTTGCATATAGGAAAAGAAGGTCAAAGAACAACTAATCAGTGCGCTCATGCAGATATTCCTGCCCCTCCTGTATTTTCATTGAGAGGGCGGCTGCCCCCGCTGCCCCCTGGTTCCTACGCCACTGACTAAGGCTATATCACGGCGAAATCATAAAAGATACAATAGTGCAACAATTCCAGTTATAGCTCGCTCTCTAGCTGTCCCGAGATAATCCCTACGGCTAATCCAGGTACCGTGAGTCACTAATACACACCACGCACTACACTCGTCTCACACACACACACACACACACACACACACCACACACACACACCACACACACACACACACACACCCCACACACACACCACACACACACCACACACACACACACACACACACTGATCGCTACACACGACTGTCTCCCATGTTCTTGATGTCCAGGAATCCGTTGCTATGACCTCGCCTATCGTTGCTGCCCTTCACACGAGTACCAAGACTGGACACGACTGTTGTGTCACCACGTGTCTCTCTCTTCCCTCTTAACGGTAACCCGCTGTCTCAAGCTTAACAGCGGCTAACGAGGGACCAACGTTTGTCTGCCAGTCTCCGGCCTCTGCTGTGTGGGACCAGCTACTGGTGATGATGGAGCGCTGTGCACTCTGTGGCAGAGTGGGTCTCTACACACTTTAAGTCGCCTGTGCTGTAGCAGTCCGTTCCAAGACAAAACTCGCAGTGGAGAATCTGAACACCTCTGAACAAATCTCTGTTACAACCTTTCTCGCCGGTCTCCATGGTAAATCCCTATCCGCGAGGATCATTCCCTCCCAAGATTGGTCAAGCATACTTCCACCCATTCTGCTGCCTAGCTTCCCCCAGTCGCTACCCAGCTAACACACGACAGACAGGTGTAATCCTTACTTACTCCCCTCCCACCAGTACAGCGATCTGTGACTGAGGCACCATCCCGTCTGGCTCTCTATTCATTACTGGTGGCCAATCAGCGGAAATAACAACACGCGTTGTTGTCCTGTACTACGTCTACCGCAGCCTTACAACTAACGGCCCTATTGTGGCCTACAGTCACTGCCAGTCTCCCCCTGTCCCAGGGATCCCATGCGGTGGTAACTGTCGTTCCCAGTGGTCAAGTAAAACACTTGTGTTCACTACAAAACAATACTGGAATGACATAATGAGCTAATTAACATCCAGATACTAATCATAGAGCGCCGGTCCCTTGCACAACCTGTCGTCAGGATCATCTAATTGCGGTTTATACAATCTGGTCTATTTTACAATAAAACTACAATAGACTGCTACTTGCAGTCTTTATAAACAGCAGCAGGGTTCCCACGTCAGACACACACATCATTGAAAATATCACAACCACGGAAAGAAAACTTTTCGATCCATGAACACTGGCAGCAAACAGTCAATGTTTTAGGATTTTTATGACAAAACATACCGTGCACGCACGAACACACACGACATACGACACACACACACACACACACACACACACACACACACACACACACACACACACACACACACACACACACACACACACACACACACACACACACACACACACACACTGACTTCCTAGAGAGTCGCTGTTGAGGCTACAGAACTTGGTTACGAGGACAGTTGCTATTACGTAATGACCCAGAAGATGATTAGTGTTCTCATCTTTTAGTTTTGTTCTAATGAAGACTATATTTATCTTGACTATTATTTGTGCTATTTCTCTATATCTATGTTATTGTTTTTTTTAAAGATTTTAAAGCTTTTCTCTTAATTTAATGAATTCACTTATAGTTTTTTCGTTAACATTTCGTGAAAATATAATCTATTTTGCCATTTTTTTACTTTTTTTACGTTCTTCTCTCTTTTTTTTTCGTTTTGATCAGCCATGGCCAACACAGGCCAGTTATGCTTTCTACAATCTGTCTGCCTTTCTGATCACTCAACTATAGTAAACGACATTTAGAGGCAGCAGGACTTTTCCCAAGGAGAAGGTTTTTATTTGTGTTTGAAGTTTTTTCATTATTAATACCACACATCACTGAATATGACTAAACAATTTCTGTAATATGTATTTCTTAATAAAATTAAGAGGTGTGTCTGTAAGTACGTCCGGCAATGTATATATATTTTATCTATGTAACAAACAGACGGATTCAGAGGACAGTAAAAATCAATTCGATGTCATGGACCATATTACAAGAATTCGAAAGAAAGTTGTTCCGAGAATATTTTTTTCAGCCCCTAGCACGAAAGTGTAGCTAAAACTCAAGAGCATTGACTATTGCATAATCTGACCGTAGAGCAAATAATGTGTATTTGGTAGTTATCATAATATGCACCGTGTCAACTACACACACGCTTGCGCGCGCAAATTAATCAAGGTTGTTATTCTAAAAAGACGAATTCGTAACAAAAGAGACTGACTGGTCAGCCATTCTGATGGTAAGTGCAACAAAATCAATGAAAATATCTCCCTCTCCATACCCGCCACCTACCTACAGTTAAATCCTTCAAGTCTGCACTGAAAATGCAGCTCTTCCTTAATTCCACACAATGCTCGTCCTTTTTCACACCCTTCCCCTATTTTCACCTTTATTGCTACTTTCCTCCTCGTCTTCTTTTGCAGAATCCCGATGTTCTCAATTCTTGTTACTTGGTTCCCCGTTGCGTTTTCTATATTTTCTTCTTTTCCTCGTGAGTACTGTTGTTTCTTCTTCCGTCCTTCGTATGCTGTCTATTATGGAAGCAAATAGTAAAGTAGGTAACATCTTCACAATGGATCGAGTTTAAGAATAACGAAGGATCCCAACTTGGAGTTCGCCTTTCAAAT
Source organism: Marisa cornuarietis (assembly GCA_004794655.1). Taxonomy (NCBI): domain Eukaryota; kingdom Metazoa; phylum Mollusca; class Gastropoda; order Architaenioglossa; family Ampullariidae; genus Marisa; species Marisa cornuarietis. Next base: position 12,832 of record SMMW01000053.1, read on the forward strand.
ATTGCGAGCCGATTCTCATGCAACTATTTAATGACTTCACATTTCTAACACATGCCGATATTTTAGATGGACACACAAGCCCACAAAGACGGTTGTTGCTATCCGTATTCTAGGTCTTCGAGACTGCCTTGTGCGTGTGTTAAAAGTATTCCTAAAAATAACAAAATATTACCAGTAATTATACATTAGAAATGCAAGAGCCAACGCAAAACAAAAATCGACACACTACTGTCAAAAGCATCTTCCTTGTCTGAGGAAAGGTCTTTGGTCTTTTTGTCGCTTACACCGATGCTACTGATGTTAATAATGATTGTTTCTGTTAAAATTTAAGATGAGGGTCCCGACTGCTGGAACACTTTACAAGAGCTGTGCAGTCAACTGCAATCACAGGCAGAAGCAGCAGCCGAGGCACCAGGCGATAAAAGACTTCAGAAGAGCAGGTGGGGGGGGGGGAGGGTAAGAAGGACGAGCATTGTGTGGACTTCAGAACCCGCTACGACGACTTCGACTACTAGTCGTGGCCCTCAGCGGCGCGATGCACTGAACTCCGTACCCGTCTCAGCGACTGGACGCTGAATCATCTCTCTGACCGTCTGACAAAGTTTAACAAGCCCTGGGATGTTTTCTCTTGTTTCTTCCAAGCACAACCGTCAGGCCATGACCTCTCCCTCGATATTATCACCTCCCCTGGCCAGCTGCTGTCTACTCATGGCTCTCTCTCTGGTCATCTCGTCACAATCACGTGCCCAAGTTAGTGGCTCAGATGATTAAAAAAATTCCACTATATAGATCTGTACAGTTTCTTTTTCAGTTGACGAGGGGAGCTAAATACTGCATTTAAAACCTAAATTTGTTTTTACAAGTTACTTCCCTTGTGGTGATGTGCGCAAAGCAGGATCGACCATGAAGGTGAATGTTTCGAATCCCAGACACTTAATCCCCTAGACTTTTAATCCCCAGACACTTTATCCTCAAAATTAAATTTCAACAAAAAATTATGAAGTGAATGAAAATTGAATTCAAATTCAAATAATTATTTTCATGTAAACATCAAAATAGGTGTCTGGGGATTAAATGTCGAGGGGATTAAGTGTCCGGTCACCGAATGTTTCAAGTGTTTTCTGTCACTCTGGGCGATAAAGTCATCAGAATTACTGTGAATCGTGTGATTTTTATGATTCTGGACACTCTTCTTTCCCATTAGATTTATAAGTTGATGTGAGAGTGACGTCCCTTCGCCTAACCTGGGAAAAGCTCTTTGGATCTCTTTGGATTTTATGTTACTTTTCTCAGCTAATTTTGATTTTGGAATCCATTGTTTCATCTGTAGTGTTCCTAGTAATGTGATGGACCACGTTCCCGATTGTGACATTTTGTTTTACTTCTTCAGCTGATCCGCTGACTAACAGTCAGGACCGCCGAGAGCCAGCACGGGCCCCGGGACAGACGACTTTCCGGGCCCCTTGTAATTGTAATTGTAAATTATTTTCCGAGTATATAATAATATGTTTACAATTCGATTGCCACTATCTATATTTCATTCAGTAACGAAATATAGACTGCAAACATCAGGACAAGTGAACTATTATCTACATCACTACTTGACATAAAATTGTTTACACGTGAGTGGTCAGTAAATGAAGAAAAATGATGTTAAAGGATCAAACGTGTAGCACCCCGCTCCATAGAAAACATCCCCAGAGTAATGAAGACCTGTTAGGTCAACAGCGATGTCAAAATCTCGACAGATTCGTTAATACTCTCATTAAAATAGTGTTTGCTGCTACGAACAGCAGATCACATCAGTTATCAACTTACATAACAAATGAAGCAAACACGCAGCACCAATCGAAAGTCCCGTCCTATATTTAATTCATTTATTCCTTTAGCAAAACTACACGCACGCACGCACGCACACACACACACAGCACATGCTGTTACACACAAACACATAACTGAACTGAACTGCCGCCTTCAGACTCTCAGAAAGTTTGAATTCCTCCAACTTTTTACCAAACAAACTCGGTCGACTTCAACCCCCATCAGTCAGTATCAGTTAATTAAAATACTTGCTCAGTTTTAGAAGACAGTGCAAATGTTTTAAAGACTAATAAGCCAGTAACTGTTGTTAATTTTAATATTTAAGTAGATCAAAAGGAGAGGGTTTTGTGACATAAAATAGAAATGTTTAGCAAATTTTAGCTGAGGAAAAGTTATGCAGTACCAATATGTCAGTTTACCTGCTGACTAAAAACTTTGTAAGGCTATATTTATGAGCTTTTCTCACAAACTTCATTATCCTCAGTCAATTTGAGACGCTTGCTAGTCACTCATATCGACACTGATGTTCCTGCCTTGTCAAATGCTATTTGCTAATAAACAGAAAATCATAGAAGCATAAATAAAAAAAATACTGTAATCACCAAACAAACAAAGTGCAGCGTATCTCGGCTTTTCGAGTCTAGAAGACATCGTGCGACAGGAGGAGAGTGCGGTGTAAACAGATGTTAAACTAAGTGTGTATAGCTTTCTATAGGTCCAACTGTCAAAGCTTTCTTTGGTCCAAGGACTCCGGCCAATTGAAAGGGTTGGTCAAACACACGGCGACTTTACTGCTGACTTGTCTACCTATCTCATAAAAATGTCAGTCTACACCTCCAGTTGCTCCAAACACCGACCATTTAATTCCTATGAAAGTCCGTCCCGTCGAGTCTATGGAGACTATCCCCCCCCCACCTTTCTCTCTTGTTGTGTTGTCAGCAACAATGCATTCCGGCTCATGGCCGATGGCCGGCATGGGTGGAACTTGTCATCTTAGTCACTGGTCTCTAAACTAAAAACAGGGCCAACATAAGTTGCCTCTACCTTGATTGTGGGTTTCAAGACAAGGAGTAATTTAATGAAAACGTAGACAAACTAAAACTTATTTCATAGCACATCTGTAAACTTTTCTTTTCCTCCCGTCTTCATCGTGAAACAAATATACGTTACACGTAGCTCCTTGAAAACGACTTTCAAATATAAAAATGTGATAATTCGAAAAACAAATGTCGCAGCCACCGCAAAACTCAACATACAGGACCATATGTGACAGCTTCCTTGAAGACAACTAGTGCAGGATAAGAAAGAGTCCGAGGTGGCTTTTGGGGACGGATTGTGAGTAGATATTATCTCCTTTTTACCGGGAGCTTCGTCGGCAAAGAACAGAACAAAAGAAGGTCGGAGACTGGAAGGAAAGGTAATGACCAGCCGGCCGATGTGTTATTGCACAGGGCGATGCTGGTACGGCGAGTAGGTGACAACTTTAGTTACAGTAGTCCGAGTCCTCCCCTTTCCGATGACATAACTTTCCTCCCTACCTCCTACCCGCCCATCCTGGCCATCCACATACCGCGCAGACACCGTCTCTAAGCTTTTATCTTTCTCAAGCTAACCTCCTCTTTATTATCCTCCTCCAGCTCCAAACTTCCAGTGACACCACCAATGTTTTTGCAATAATGTGTTCTATTTTGCTGGCTGCGATAGTATTACAGGATAATATAATCTCATTGTATCAAGGATCTACTGTGTAGACTAATGTGTTTGTTTGTTTGGTGATGGAGAAACGGTTAAAGAAAGTCTCAGTGTTGTTTAGTAACTACGAAAAAAAGCAGCCTTGATATCTCTCGCTAACAGGCTGCAGCACCAGATGCGGGCCCCCATCCTCTCGGTTCACAGAGTGGCCACACATCAGTAACATACCTACATCTTCACTGTTAATTACGATTTGCTTGCAGGGCCCACCCCTCCCTCCGTAGTGGCACATGTGTCCAGCAATCTCAATGCACGAACTTTCTTCTAGACGGCTCACACGCGATAAAATCTTCAGTGACCTCCAGGCTTGTACAGCGAGAATATGACATCGCTGACTTCACTTCTCACCCCAGGCCCGTCTACCCCGAATTTGTATCACTTCAAACTCAACGTCTGCATGTGAAATACTTGGGTGTTCTGTCCTCAGACCTTTCTTTAAAAGAAAAAGAAAAGGAGAAGAAGAGGAAGAAAAAAAATCCACTGGCCAAGGCCGGGTCCCCTTCACAGCCGCGGGCCCGGGTACACCAGACCCCACTGTCCCCCCCCCCTCTCGTCAGGCCTGCTAACAGTCAGTCCTTCCACGACGCCATTTTCATCTCAGTCCAGTTTCTTGTTTGTGTACATCGACAGCGAGGTGAAACCTGTAGTGGGCCTAAACATCTTGATGACCTGAGGCAGCAAAACTGTCTACAGCTTGTGTGACATGAGGAGGTTAATCCTCAGCATCCTTAATCTGTTCTTTTTAATTAATGACTTCTCCGATGACGAGCAATTGCAGATGCAAACTCTAAATCTTCGCCTGTGAAGTGTATCGCCAGGCCGCTCAGATAAATTTGACTGATGGCGATTCTGAAAAGGCCAACTTTGTTTTAAAGCCTATGACCTGAGTAATGTACTTCATGTCTTTCTTGCTAAAACAAGTAGCTGCCAGGAACACGGACACGTGCAGACAGGTTACATACAACACTCACTGTCCGCACGGCGTTCCTCACGTGCTCTTTCACGCACAAAGACCTGTAAGTGGGTACCTAAATCTCTATAATTTCGGGGTTCCTACTTGTATTTATATGGAAACACCAAAATCAACCAATTTTAAATATCAACAATTTCACATCAACATATCTTTCCACTACTACTGACTAGGCACACCCTCTCAATAACTTGGGTCACACACACACACACACACACACACACACACACACACACACACACACACACTCTCTCTCTCTCTATATATATATATATATATTAACAATCAAGCGTGAGAATTAAATCAATGACGTATTTAATATCCCTTCTCCAGTCCTCTGTTTCCAATAATAGTCTCCTCCTTCTATAAGTCAAATCTTCTTCCAATGGGTACACCAACAGTTTCTCAGAAAGTAAACAAATGACTAAAACACACTGTCAACGTCCGGTCAGAACACACGCACTCACAGATATACACTTGCCTGTTGAAACTATCCAGATGATAAAATACACAGCACTGCGAATCTCTCCAAACACACAGCAATACTCCGAACGCAGACCACCTTTTTTCTCCAACCTTCTCTCACCGCCCGTTCTCACACACTCCTGAGCAGACGACCTCTTTCTCCCAATCTCCCAGACGACACCTGACGTCATTCTTTCTTTTACGTCATGCGTCCTAAACCGTACTCCAAACGTGCATTCAAGGGCCACTATCCCTGCTGCTTAAAATAAACAAGGGGGCTAACTCCATTTCTAACATTCCTTAATTCACACGCTTTCTCGGTTTCAACACACTACACACCAGTCAGGGCTGTATCTCTGATCCCCGACAGTAGCCGGTAAAGTTTATACATTCAAGAATGACAAGATCGAGGCTAACTACAGACAAAAGTCAGACAAATCAGAAACAAAGAATTGTTCTTGTTCCAAATCTCGTTTGTCTGATTCTCCACCAGTAAATCAGCCTTACCACATCACCTCACTACAGTCTGTCCTTTCTGTCCATTTTAATGGTTAAAGTACGATGGAGATTTCTGTGTAAAGGCTTTGCTGGCCCCAAGACCGAGAAAAACACGATGTGGTCACCTCTGGAAATTTGGGTGGTTTTGTCAGGTATGGGGACATGGCGAGATGTTTGTTAATCGGGTAAGTGCAGCCACGTCAAGGTCTGTAGCGCCGTTGTTCGAGCGGAAGGAATGTCCTGGTCAATATACGGTTGTCAATCTTTAAGTCAATATTGCCGTAGAGGTCCATGCAGGACCGTAGGATGTGCCTCAAAGTCTAATGGCGAGAGTCTTTTGGTGAAAGTAGCTGACGTACCTAGATTGCAGCGTGGCAGAGGATGTGGGGGGCTCCTCCGTTCTTTGCGCAACAGCCCGAAGCCGCTGTGCCCAGGACACCCAGAGCCACAGGATAGAGACTGGTGCGAGGCAGACACTCGAGTGACCATGAATGCACTTTTAGCGAAGTTGCTGGAAATGGTGAAGCAGCCCATTAACCTGCAGGTCTTCCTGACGGACACCAGGAGGAGTTTTGCCCTCTAGTGGCTCAGATGAAAGTCCAGGCAGTGCAGTTGGTTTCAAGGGTCCAGAACCAAACGATCATCATGTTAAATAGTATTCAGACGAGTGTTTATATCTACATCTGGAAGAAACGCAAACCGCGCAGGTGGACGAGAAGGTAGATGTGACCGCCAGGTACACAGTCACGAGGGTCAGAGGTCACACGGCACAAACTTTTATCAAGTTGTTCACTCATTCCATTTCATTTTTATCATCTCTTAGTATTTTGTCGTGTATATATATATATATATACACACACATCGGTACATAGATGTCGTACAATAATTAACGCGCGCGCGCGTGTATATGTGTGTGTGTGAGCGTGCGTGCGTGTGTGTGTGACTGAGAGAGAGAGAGAGAGAAAAGAAACACAGACTACAGACGAAGTGCTTAGTATACTTTTCATGCCTTTGAAGCGACTCTTAGATCAGCCAACGTTCCATGAGATCACAACAGTCTGAGATGCAACGTCCGTACTTGTGTGTGCACGTGCGCGTGCGTGCACCTTTCTGTAAATAGATCAGTCTGCTTATTATTGTCACTTTTGCCATTATATTTATTAATTCTTCATCGCGTGTGTGTGAGAGAGAGAGAGAGAAACAATGTGGTGCATGCGTTATTATTTAATAAGTGATTTCATTTTTTTGTTTAGCTTTTGGTTCGAGTGTCGATGTATCAAAGTCAATAGTAAAATAGCGTCTGCGACATCAATCACAGGTAACTCGTGTAGGCTCTTGCGAGAAAAACGTTTTGCAGTTGCGTCCCTTAGAACACATCGTGTTTTGTGTGTGTAGCAAAAAAAGTTTTTCAGTTGATTTGTACAGGTCAATCAGCTGGCTCACGACTAACTCGCGCTTTACATCAACCATCATCCACCATCTACCACCAACCACCCATCTGTTAGGAATGTGGCAACACACTGACAGGACACATACACCACACTGACCAGACTAGTTCACTCACTCGTTCTTTCACAAACTCCAGTCAATCATGCTTTCACCCTAAAGGGGGAGTTGCTTCAGTTAACTTATTTCTTTTGCCGGTTGTGCTTCTTAACAAATTCACTTGGAGAAATTTGACAGCCCACCGAGTCGATCTTCCCAAGAGGCCGACCTACTGGGGGTCATGCAGCCTGGGTGCGGGTAACTCTTAGAGCATCTGTTGGATGTTGATTAGCAGTATCACCCACTCCTGGTACATTTCCAATATTCAAGTCTACCTCTGGGTTTTTGCTGACGCAGCAGATGATATACCCCTTGTAATGTGGGGTGTCCACAAAAACGCGTGATAGTGGGAAAGTCTCTATGTTGCCGCCAAAAGTTCTACAGGGTTGATTATGTCCTAGATCATCCTGGGCTTTAACCCAGTCAGCACCAATGCCGGCTGTTGTTGCCCGGGTGTCTCGTAGATCTTGAATTGCTTTGCCATTCACAGGGCCGCAATAGAGGGCCAGTCTACCCAGGTCCTTAGGGGTGGAAGAGGAGCAGAGGATGCCTACGTTAGCGGGTTTTTCTGATTCATCCGTGTTGTAACTAGAGGTAGGGGTTTTATCGGTTTTCGCACATACTCTGGCAATATGTCCGAATCCCCGGCACGCATAAGACTGAATTTGGCCACGTGGGGGTGAGGATCTCTTTTCTGGGGACCTTGGAGATGGGGTTCCTACTGGTGGTGATTGAGGTGATGGCGTGCGAGGGTCTTTCTCACCCGTACTTGCTGTAGGGTCTGAGAGGGGAGGCGAGACCCCTTCTATCTGAACATACTGTCATGATTAGGACTGAGAGTATTCTCCATAAAAAATATAAAGAAGATAAGGATGAACAGCGCAACTGATATAAACATAAAGACAACTTAATTTTTAAACTTTATTTTTTATTGCTTTTTCACCTTTCTCTATATCTCTTATCTTCCTTTCTTCATAAGCGGGGATATCAACAGTCAACATTTTGAGTTCAACAACACCGGGCGGGGAGAAGGTTATGGAGAAACTGCTTGTAGTCCGTGATTACATCTACGGTCAGGGTTAGGACTTCAGTTTTGCACCCGTGGTTTTTGTTTTCTAATAATTATATTTATATTTATGTGTACCTTTCACCTAAGTTTTGAGTTCGAAGTCCATGTACGTTGGTGTACACTAGTGTCCACGCAATAGAATTATTATTTTATTTCCCAGTTGTTATGTATACTTAGGTTTCTTACACCGAATTTGGAAAATGACAGTCTTTAATTTACAAAAAATATTAGTTGCGAGTTGTATCTCATATTAATAATATTCATTACTATTACACACACACACACACACACACACACACACACACACACACACACACACACACACACACACACACACACACACACACACACACAAGGATACAGTGAATAGCTTAACACAATTTGTTTGAACTGTACGTGTCAATGTGAAGCTGCCATTTAAACTAGAATTAAAATTGGATATTCCCAGTCGTTATGACATCGTACTTTTTGTAGCTCCTTCTCTGTGGTTGTTGTTGTTGTTGTTGTTGTTGTTGTTGATGATGATGATGATGATGATGATGATAAAGAATATTTTATAAAACACAAACTACTGGTGTGAAGGTTTTTTGCAGTTTTATTGAAACTTATTGTGTGACGTCACCGTTGGTGATTGATTGACTGTCCAGTCGTCGACAGGGTGCGGACCTTAGCGACCAGGATTATAATAAACTGGGCGAGACACACGTTTGTTGATGACTGGCGCCTCGGCTACTGCTGCCTGCGATGCCAGTTGGCTGCATATCTCTTGTAGCTGCTGTAGGTCTATCTCCTCGTCAGCAGCCCCGTCTTAAATCAAAAAAGTATCAGCAGCAATCATTAATTTTAGTAGTAGATCTACAAGTACCACGAAAAACGTACAGACACATTGTTGTGCTTCTGGAATGGATGCCGCTTTACATTAAAAACAAAAACCGTAAGTAAATATATCAAACATGTTTACCAAACACAACTCAGAAGGTTCATTACGTTTATTAAAAATTAACAGTGAGAATTTAATGTTTTCTTGCTTAACTAATTAATCTATATCTTTACTGAACACTACGGAAGTCTAAGCGGCGATTCCGAGCCCTTGGACGGATGCATTTACCCTTTTTTCAAAAAATCATAAGAAAGAGGTAGAAGAACAACACAAATTGATAATGATAGATCAAAATGTAGAGAAAAGGAACCGCCTAACCCTGTGTTTGCCTGAAAACACACTTTTATAGTATTCCCAACAGAAAATGCCATGATAATGAGCTCAAAAAAACTCCCGCAACGTAAATGAAAATAACATTAGGGAAGAAACTACTAAAACCGTTCGGAAATAGTCCACCATGATTCCCTCCCTTTAAAAACTAGTCCAACCAATCAAAAAATTTCGTTTGTAAGGGAGAAAGATGTAAACAAATGGTCGAGCGCCATTTTGAATTATCGAGTAATACGTTGCGGTTTACTCAATTTGACATGGATTTGTACTTCAACAACTGCAAAGGAGAAGGAAATAGTAAATAATATTTAAATTCTAATGTATATTCTAATAAAACACATGTTTGTTTGGTACTTTATGTCTGTATATACTTTGTAAATAATTTTTTTTGTTAATTTCTGAAAGTTACGTTCAAGTGTTCTAAAACACGTACAGTTCATTTGATTTTAGTACTCGAAGACAAAACCTATGTATCTTAAAATTTACACCAAGTGAATGTTTTGAAAAATCTCTTTAAAACGGTGTATTGCAGATGGTTATCTTTACTGTAGGTTAATAAATATAAATTTTCAATGCTGCCGGTCGAAATTTCAATACCGGGAATTTGCTAGCCATTTTCCAAACAGAAAAACAGGTAGCGTGGGAAAATGCAAAGACTTCCTGTTAAAACTTACTTTCTACAGTTTTTAAGAAAGACGATTGTGTTCACAAATGAATAAGCTATCTTATTTATTAAGTTTTTCCTCTTAAAAAAACGATGTTTAATAGTAACAACATTTAAAAACTGCATCACACCATAGGGTGCGAACCGGGTTCAGGCGAAGATCACGTGATCCCCCCAATAAGGGCGATCGTTAAGGAACGAGTTTTAACTAATTAATCTATAGCGCAAAGAAATAACCGCTATTTGTGCACTTTACACTTTGTTGAACCTAAGTATAAAGGGGAAAACTTAATTTAGTTAACAGATTATCATCACAAAGTTGTCTACGGCGTCTATTTCAGATTTCTTCTGAGTGCGACTGTGTGTGGATAAAGTTTCAGAGTTGAGACTGTTACTCTGTATACTTTATATCATATTTTACAAAGCACGTGGCCATTTTGAATTCTGTGTAATTTTCTGTTGTATCACATCAAAACTTGTCAGGCGCTGTAAGCCCGTGAATGTATCAGTAAAATACTGCTACTGTACTTACATGTGACACTATTCATCCCGTCTTCAAAATATCCACACACACGTCAGTATGGTACCAAACGTATAGGTACCCGATAGTAGAAAAGTCAAAATACTTACCAGGTCTGGCTGTCACCATGACGACACTCAGGATTGCTATGAGGATGTAGACACCGGCCTTCATCTTGCTTCCACACGGAGACGATGATGATTGTAGAATGAAACCAGGTCGCTGTTGAAGTCTGATGTCCGTTACTCCCAGGATCTGCAACATTTATACCTCCTGCTTTTAATTACACCTTCACTCGTATTGGAATTGTTCCAACATAAACAGTGACATCAAAAACCCTTTGTAGTTCTCGTGTTTTTTTATTCAAGAATATATCTAATGAAATATATATATATATATATAATGCAACAGCTGATCCACCAGTTTCATATATACCTTTTGATGGGGGAATATTACATGTTTTATTCATAGATATGCTCAAAAGGACTGCTGATACAGATTTCACTTTCCATATTCATAACGTAAATGATTAGAATGTTATGGACAAGAATAAAAGAGGGACAAATTCATGTAAAACAAAATTCAAGTTCCTACAAATTTCTAAATAAATTTCATATACAATTAAAAAAATTTCTTTTGCAGTAATCCGTTTAGTTTAAATACTTTTGTGTCTATACATATATATAAATGTGTGTGTGTGTGTGGGTGTGCGCGCGCAGGAAGCTATAGGGATGCACGTGTACCTAACCTGTATTTTTTGTTTCTGAATATTAAATGATTGTATGATTGTATACACATCTGTCTTTACGTCCAAATGTAGGAAGCAATTGGCAGACACTGTATAATACAACGGTGTTTAAAGCAAAAGATAACAAATCATCGTCTGCAGATATCAACCCAGAATCTGCAACATTTATAGCTCCTGATTTTAATTACATTGAATTTCCTGTTTTATTATTTCTCATTTAACGGGTGTAACAGGTGCTCCAGCAGTTATATACAGATATCGATACATTTTGATCTAGTGAGATTAAATTTTTATTAATGTGTCAAGACTTATTGCAATATTTGTATTGTCAGATTCAATGGAGAGGTGTCAAGGACACATACACCACACTGACCAGCACGGCGTTCCTCACGTGTTCTTTCACACAACAGAGTACAAAGATCTGCACGTGGGGAATCCCAGACACTTTATTCCCTAGACTTTTAATCCCTAGCCACTTAATCCCCAGACACTTAATCCTCAAAATGAAATTTCAACTCAAAAAATTATGAAGTGAAGGAAAACTTTAATTAAAATTCAAATAATTACTTTCATGTAAACATCAAAATAAGTTTGACAATTAAAATAATACTTAACTTCAACATCTATAACATTAGTTACAGTTCATGTGAGCTATTAAAGTCAATGTTCTTCAACAATATGATATGAAAAGTGTTGTTAATCAATATGACAGGTAAGCTAATGATGGGAGGTACAGAAGACGATCCATTGCCTCATATCGCTGTACGATGTTGCTAATTCTCCTGACCAGTCTTACATCTCATTAGAATTACCACGTGACACATTTCCCTTACGGTTATAGTATTTCAAGTTCACAAAATAGCAGTTCAACGATGAATAAAAATATTCTTAATAACTCAGAACTCAGTAGAGGAATAAACCCCCTGACTCCACAGGCCAGTTTCGTGGCTTTACCAGCTGACTCCGCAACCAATCAGAAAATTTGTTTTATTAAAAGCTCATTTCCCTTTAGCTTGGATTTTTTTGTGTCGCCATTTGGGGATTATTTTTGAGGATTAAATGTCTGAGGATTAAGTGGAAATGTCTAGGGGATTAAGTGTCGGGGATTAAATGTCTGGGGATTAAGTGTCCGGTCACCCACGTGGGCTACTAGTTCTGTGTAATTTTTTTTTTTTTTGGGGGGGGGGTGTTCAAACTAGTGTTTGTAGGGTAGCTACACAATTCACAAATTCACATCACATATCTAACAATTAATTACCGTCAACGTAATCCTCTCGATACCCTAGGCTACTCTAATCCCTGACAGTCAACATTAAGCGTGAATCATTATTTTACTGTAGCGGGATCGCTAGACAGCTTGTACCGCTGACGGTGCTTTCTTCCCTCTACCCCGCACCCCCTTCCACCCTACGCTTGGTCGCGCGAGTGGAGCATCGTGAGGCAGGCTGACCGCACAACGAGTGACGTAGCACGCAGCTACTTCGGTATAAATACCAGAGAAAAGTCAGTCTCTGGACTAGCTTGTCGAAAGACGACTGGACCGGGCTGAAAATAACACTTTTGTTCCCCCCACCCCTTTCCCTCTACCCACCCTGAGTACGAGAGGTACCTGTTTGCCGAAAGGCGACTGGGCAGGCTGAAAAGCATTCTCATCACTCATCCCCTTTTTCCCCCCCACCCAAGGGATTTAAGTGTTAGGATTTAGCTAGGTAGGTCAGTTAGAATAGGAATACTAGCAGCTGTAGGTGTAAATTATGTAAATAAATCTTTGTCTTTGAACTTACTTATCAGTGTAAGTGTCTTAGTCCGTATGCTAGCGTGAGGTATGTGTCCTCGTCGTGTGAACGAGATGAATGAGAATCAGTAGAGAGAAAGAAACTGTGTCGTCTATTGTAATCGTAGCGAGCAGCAGAACACACACGAAGATCGAGGAGCTGAGAGATACACAGCAGAGAACACACTTTTGGTTTAGAGACAAGCAGGTCTTTTGTGGACTCCAAGGTCGGCTGAGTGCGGGTGTCGTAGATGGAAAAAAAAAGATCACAACGCGAGGCAGGATATGAGACAAGGCACCCGACTAACGAGAGCCAGAACTTTAGAAAGAAAGTTCTCCTTGGGAACTTCCGTCCTCTCCCCTGGGACAAGAAAGAGGAAGGGACTGATTTATGGCGCTAGGGCTGTGTAGTGTGAATGTGTAGCGGCCGGTCAGTCAGTCCGGTTACATTACAATAGTCAAGAATGCGTATCGTTTATATACGGAGCTTTCTCTCAACCTTGCAATCAATCATCCTATGCTGAAAATACCCTGCATCTATTGTATACTATATATCTTCCCTGTCACATGTTGCACGATAATCTTTTTTGAATGGGCCTAAAGGCCTAACAAAATAAACCATTCGTATTCGTATTCGTAAGTAAATATAGTATCAAGAACGATCACTCTCGCAAACCTTCCCACGTGTTGCTGTATGTGTCATGTAAATACAGCAAAATAAAGTCGCTCGCTGTTCGAGTTCTTTACTGGTCTTCAGTTACAGAGCTTCACATTTCGTCACAAGTTTTCAAGGAACAAGTATCCAGATATTAAATATTCATCGATCAATATCTGACATTTTAACAAAGGATAGCGGTTCCTACTTAGCCAACTGCAGACACACAGAAAGAAATGACACCAGAGACATGGCTGTTCTAGTCTGAAGCAAGATCTAGACTTTAAAGAAAAGTAGAAACCAACAATGAAATTGTGTTTTTAAATTAGGGAGAGGTGGATTCGTCTCTGCTTAAAGACAGTAATCTCCATTTGTCTGTTGGTCATACAGTCTCCACTGGACTACATGCATCTAGTGTTTAGATGTCACTAGAAGATTGTGCTTTTGGTTAAAAAAATCAGCAAAAGTATTAGCTAGGCTTGATATTAATGCAAACAAACAAATTAAAGTACTCTTCAGCTGTCAAAGGGGTATGCATTCCTAGAGAGTTTTATAGGAAATGTTGTCTAAAATTGAAAGGTGGAAAGCAACTGATTTCAGGCAGTTCCTGCTTTATAGTGGTACTGTGATCATTGCTTCTGCGTTGAGTTTACTCTTTTCAGATGTATATGACTTCATTTACTGTCTAAATAAGTACAGAGTAATCAAGATTCTTAATTTTTTGGGGGGTATTCTCTTAAGGCACTTGTCATATTTTAAAATATGCTGAGCTGTTCAGACTACACATGCTGACTTTACTTCTTTTAAAACATAACATTCCTTTGTAACCTGTAGCATCTATGGGATATTTTCCTTGTTCTTTAAAAAAGTATAAGTATTGGGTATGCTTTATTATCTTAAGTACACCTTATAGAAATACTTTATTCATTTTAAAAAGTCAAGAAAAGCATTTAATAAGACTTTTTAAAACTAATTTCTCGAAGTTCTTCTATAACACAATGTCTCTAGCTTTTTCTGTTGATACGATGTTTCATGATAGAACATGACTCTTTTTTTATTTCAGAGGATGTACCACGTAATCGAGATCATAGAAAATGGAAAGAAATCCGCAGCTGTTGTGCCTGATGAATGGCTGGTGTCAGGCAGCACAAATAAACACTTTTGGCCTGTTGGGGATTGAACATGGGGTTAAAAACTGTAGGAAGCTGGGCCCAGTTGGGATGTTTATTCCTATGAAAGAATCATCATAATCACATGTAAGTAACTTAATTTGTGGTCTATGTATGTGCTAGTACAATTTCTCTTTCTTTGTTAAAAAGTAAGTTTATAATTTCATCTAATGTGTTAAGCCAAACAGACTACCTTTCGACTTTCGTCACTCTATAATAATAATAATAATAATAATAATAATAATAATAATAATAATAATAATAATAATAATAATAATAATATTATTATTATTATTATTATTATTATTATTATTATTATTATTATTATTATTATACACTGAATACAGTAACCCATGTATTGTTTTTAATATTTACTAATAATTTAGTTTACATCGGAATATATTGGTGTAGTGATTTGTCTCTATGTACTTTATTTCTGACATTTTGACAACATTATATCAGAGAAGTGTCAGCCTCAATAAAAGGCAGAAGACACAAGTGAGCTCAGTAGCAGCTGCTTGTCAGATGCTTTTGACAGCGCATTTTAAAAAATTAAAGCCAGTCCCAAGAAGGATATTGCTAGTGATTCTGTTCTTTTATTTGTCATTCGCTTCTCTTTAAATAAACAACTCAAAATAAATTATGATCATGACATGAGCATAAGAGTTTTTTTGTGATTTTATACCAAATTTGCTTTTTTTAGGAGCCCTGGCTGAGATGAGACCAACAACACATCATCGGTTCAGTTCAGACCCCACTGAGGCCAATAACCTCACAAATGAACAGTAAGATTTTAGCTTATTATTCAGAGATCTAGGTGGACTGGAGTACTATCAAGATTCAAGTGTCTGATATTTCTGATCATATCTAGTGTAGTACTCCTACATGTTGGCTTTAAACAAATAAGAAATTTGTTGTTGATAAACTGGGGAAGGGGCCAAGGAAACGTATGTGTGAGCTGCATCATTTTGCTATTTTATTGTACATGGGAAAACACGTGTTTTCATTTCAAAGGTAGGAAACACTTAGCTGGCTGCTAATTAGATTGTTTATTTTCTGACACAAATGACCAGCAGTTTCTACAGTTGGCGTCAGTCCAATAAGAGTAGAAATATTCAATCTTTAATTTACAAATATTAGTTGCGTGTTGTATCTCATATTAAGAAAAATTCATTGCTATTAATTTCTTTTAGACACACACACACACACATATATATACACAAAGATAGTCGATCGATAGTTTAACACAATTTGTTTGAACTTCGCGTCAATGTGAAGCTGCCATTTAAACTAGAATTAAAATTAAAACATTCCCGGTCGTTATGACATCGTATTTTTTGTAGATCCTTCTTTGTGGTTGTTGTTGTTGTTGCTATGATGATGATGATGATGATGATGATGAATTTTAGAAAACACAAACTACTGGTGTGAAGATTTTTTGCAGTTTTATTGAAACTTATTGTGTGACGTCACCGTTGGTGATTGATTGACTGTCCAGTCGTCGACAGGGTGCGGACCTTAGCGACCAGGATTATAATAAACTGGGCGAGACACACGTTTGTTGATGACTGGCGCCTCGGCTACTGCTGCCTGCGATGCCAGTTGGTTGCATATCTCTTGTAGCTGCTGTAGGTCTATCTCCCCGTCAGCAGCCTCGTCTTAAATCAAAAAAATATCAGCAGCAATCATTAATTTTAGTAGTAGAAGATCTACAAGTAACACGAAAAACGAACAGACACATTGTTGTGTATCTGGAATGGATGTCGCTTTACATTAGAAACAAAAACCACAAGTAAATATATCAAACATGATTACCAAGAACAACTCAGAAGGTTCATTACATTTATAAAAAATAACAGTGAAAATTTAATGTTTACTTTTACAAAGCACGTTGCCATTTTGAATTCTGTGTAGTTTTCTGTTGTATCTCATCAAAACTTGTCAGGCGCTGTAAGCCCGTGAATGTATCAGTAAAATACTGCTACTGTACTTACATGTGACACTATTCACCCCGTCTTCAAAATATCCACACACACGTCAGTATGGTACCAAACGTATAGGTACCCGATATTACAAAAGTCGAAATACTTACCAGTGTCTGCTGTCACCATGACGACACTCAGGATTGCTATGAGGACGTAGACACCGGCCTTCATCTTGCTTCCACACGGAGACGATGATGATTGTAGAATGAAACTTCAGGTCGCTGTTGAAGTCTGATGTCCGTTACTCCCAGGATCTGCAACATTTATACCTCCTGCTTTTAATTACACCTTCACTGGAATTGTTCCAACATAAACAGTGACATCGAGAAGGCTTTGTAGTTCTCGTTTTTATATACAAGAATATATCTAATGAAATATATATATTTAATGCAATAGCTGCTTCACCAGTTTCATATATACCGTTTGATGTGAGAATATTACATGTTTTATTCATTGTTTAAAAGGACTGCTGATACAGAGTTTACTTTTGATCTTCATATTGCAAATGAATAGAATGTTATGGGAAGAATACAAGAGGGACACATTCATGTAAAAAAAGTTCAAGTTCATACAATTTTCTAAAGAATTTTCATATACTTAAAAAACAATTTCGTTCATAGTAATCCGTTTAGTTTAAATACTTTTGTGTCTATATATATATATATATGGTGACCGGACACTTATTCCCCAGACACTTAATCCTCAAAAATGCCCTCAAATCGCAACACAACACTCAAAACTGTTATTTTATGAACTATTATAACCGTAAGAGAAATGTGTCACGTGGTAACTCTAATGGGATGTAACAATCGCCCCAATTAGAGTACCTCCGATCATTAGCTTACCTGTCATATTGATTAACAACACTTTTCACATCTTAATATTGAAGAACATTGACTTTAATAGCTCACATGAACGTTAACTAATGTTATAGATGTTGAAGTTAAGTATAATTTTAATTGTCAAACTTGTTTTGATGTTTACATGAAAATAATTATTTGAATTTCAGTGAAATGTTTCATTCACTTCATAATTTTTTGAGTTGAAATTTCATTTTGGGATTAAGTGTCTGGGGATTAAGTGTCTGGGATTCATATATATGTATGTGTGGGTGTGTGCGCGCAGGAAGGAACAGGTAGGGGTGCATATATACCTAACCTATAGTTTTGTTTCTAAACATTAAATGATTGTATGATTGTATACATATCTGTTTTTACGTCCAAATGTAGGAAGCAATCGGCAGACACTGTACAGTACAACGGTGTGCAAAGCAAAAGATAACAAATCATCGTCCGCAGATATCAACCCAGAATGTACAACATTTATAGCTCCTAATTTTAATTACATTGAATTTCCTGTTTTATTATTTCTCATTAACGGGTGTAACAGGTGCTCCAACAGTTATATATATATATATCGATAGATTTTGATGTATCAAGAATAGATTTTTTAACTGTGTCAATAGTTTTGCAATATTTGTATGGTCAGATTCATTGGAGAGGGCTTTTAGTATGGAAACAATCAAACCATAAAAATATTTCTACAAATCTGCAGGAAAAGTGTACACCTGTAGTTTGTGTTCTTTAAATTGTGCAGTGGAGTAACCTGGTCAAAGATGATTCACTATTTATTTTGTTTGCACATAGTCATAGTATTAAATATCTTGCAAATCACTGACTGGATATAGGCAGGGAGATCTCCACACACACACACACACACACACACACACACACACACGCACGCACACACACACGCACGCACACACACACACGCACACACACACACGCACGCACACACACACACACCAATAATAAATAAAAATAGCACATATCACGTGTAAACTCGCTTAAAGTCATTTCAACGGAGTTTTACCCAAACCATGCGATGTCTGAAATAAGAATTTTAATCTGCCTGTCAATAAGTTCAGCTTGTATACTCTCTCAGGGCTATGAACGTGAATTGTTGTGAAGTAATATGACAGTAATATCACAAAGGCATTATATTTCTTGGTGTAATATTCACCGTTACATCTCATTACGTTCACAGCTAATTAATTAGTTGCTGTGTTGCTGACATCAAAGGTAACAGCTGCAGGAGTTATATATAAATATGCTTTGATATGTTTTGATACATGGCTACCCATCCGCTCTCGCATTCAGTGCAAACTATTCGTGGTATGGTTTAATTTCTTTACAGACTCCTGTCCTATTTCCATGAACTTCTCTTACATAAGCTCTTCGTCTAATGAACGTGTGCTAACGATTCCTGTCACCTGATCAGCAACATATGGTCACAGGATATTTAGTTATTGTGCAGCAAAGCAATGGAAATCTCATTCTCCCTTTCCATATCCATCACCTTCCTACAATTGAATCCTTCAAGTCTGCACTGAAAATGCAAATCTTCCTTAAGTCCACACAATGCTAGTCCTTTTTTTACACCTTTTCCGGTTATCGCCACTTTCCTTCTCGTCTTCCTCTGCAGAATCCCGATATTCTCAATTCTTCTGACTTGACTCTTTGCGTTTTCTAAATTTGTCTTCTATTCGTCTTCAGTGTTTTTGTTTCTTCTTCCGTCCCTCGTATGCTGTCTTATCGAAGCGAATAGTAAAATAGGTAACATCATCGGAATGGCCGGAGTTAGAGAAAAACCAAGGATCCCTACTTCTGACAAAGAAGTGGTCTGCGGAATTTTCGTATCGCTGGAACTCGCCTTTGAAATATTGTGAACCGATTCTCAAGCAACTATTTAATGACTTGTTTAAGGAAATCGGCTTTGTCAAATATTTGTTTCTAGTTGTAGTCACTTGTGAGATTTTGAAATATAATATAGAAATTAAATATAAATGGTTCCAGGTTAGATTGGTTCATAGGGTACTGGCTACAAATATTATCTTAAAAGAGATGAAAGTTTTAAACGACAACCTATGCACCTTTTGTAACCAAGAAAAAGAGACGATTGAACATTTATTTTTGAAATGTAACTTAGTCCAAGAATTTTGGGAAGCGCTAGAAAAGAGAATCAATAATAACTGTAAACATGTTAATGATTTCAAATTCACTACTACACTTATCTTATTTGGCTATAGTGAAAATACCCAGACTGATAAAATAATGGACAGCATAATAATACTGGCAAAGTTCTACATATATAAATCAAGATTTAGCACAAGAATTCTAAATATATATAACTTCTTACAAGAATTACACAGACAAATGAAAGTGGAAAGACATATAGCTCTTAGCAACATGGAATTAGCAACCTTTGATCAGCAATGGGAACCATATAGAAATCTCTTCACACCTTGGTAAATGCACACCATGAAAAAAAAAAATTCTTATGATTGCTTAATGTGTACTTCTACCTGTATGTTTTTGTTTGTTAATGACAGCATGTTGATTACAAGGTGCTGATCTTTCCATGTGGGGTTGCCATACACTTAAATGACAAAGTGCACATATGGATATAAATATTTTCCACCATCTAATGTTTCTTGTTGCCGGTTGCAGGCATGTTACATTTTTACCAAATTTGCTGGCTTCATACTTCCTCCTGCAGTACTGCATGGGGTTGATCACAGTGTACAGTATGGCAATCATTTTTCTGAGCAATCCAAGGGTCAATTGTGCAACAAAGTAGATTTCAGTTGGTGTTAATCTCTACAAGAATGTTGCTGCTCTCATTTGATTAATAAGTTCTATGTAAATGCTTTTTCCCTTTGAAAAGGATCATGGCAGCTTGTTTGTACTATTATTGATGAATCTGTCAGATTTATTATGAAGTATTTAGAACATTAACTTATAAAGTGTATAATGCTAAAGATTAATCCAAAAGATTAAATAGAATGGGGTAGCTTTAAAGATATGGACCTTACTGCTTTAGACTTAATGTGAATTTGTATAAGAACCTGTTTATAGAAGAGTGATGGTGACAGGTTACTTCATGTAATGTAATTTTATTTGTACATTATATGCAAGCAAAGGTAGAAAAAATGAGGAATGAGGGAAGATGATGCAAAAAGATGTTACATCAATTTGCGTGTGTATGTGTGTGTGTGCTTTGTTTCTTCTGGTTGTCTATGTGCTTTTTCTGTTTATTTTCTATGTGCTATGGCACTGCTGTAATACACTGTGACATGAAATAAAACTTATGAAAAAAAAAAAAAAAAAAAAAAAAAAAAAAAAAAAAAACTATTTAATGACTTGTTTAAGGAAATCGGCTTTGTCAAATATTTGTTTCTAGTTGTAGTCACTTGTGAGATTTTGTTTTGAAGGAATGTTTCTAGGACGTCAACATTATAGATGGACACACAAGCCACAAAGACGATTGTTGCAATCCGTATTCAAGGTCTTCTAGACTGCCACATGAGGAAGTGCATTAGTTAATTAAAATTAACAAAATATTACGAGTAATTATATATTAGAAATTCAAGAACCAACGCAAAGAGACGCTACTGCCAAAAGCGTCTTCATTGTCTGAGGAAAAGTGTTTTCGTCTTTTTGTTGCTAACACCGCCGCCTTCACGAAGTCTGTAATTGGCTTTGATAATTGTATATTGTAGTCTTAATAAGCAGCAGTAAGGTGTTTGTGTCCTCTAGAAATATTTTTGTCGTGTGATTATTTTCATACTAATAGCTCTTGCCGGTGAATATCGTTATAACTGGCCACACATTCATTAAATCACAAGACATACGTATATCAAAATGTATCGATATATAGAATTGTTGGAGCACCTGTCACATTTTTGTCACACACGACAAAACAAAAGAGCCGTGTGCGTGAGTAAGTTGTTCAGTTAAATATTAACACAATAAATGCAAAGTATTTTCGATGTTACTGTTTACTTTAGAACAATTCCAGCCTCTACAGGTGAAAATGCAATCAAAACCATGAGGTGTAAATGTTGCAGGTCCTGAGAGTAACTGCCATGAGACTTTAACACCGACCTGAAGGTTACATTCAATGTCTCCGTGTGGAAGCAAGATGAAGACCAGTGTCCTTCTGGGGCTCCTGAGTGTCGTCATGGTGACAGTCAGATCTGGTAAATATTTACACTTCCATTGAAACAACTTAATATACACTTTTATGATATGGGGTTTCTATAAGCTTCATATCATACTTACATATTCACATGTTTATAAACGGTTCACATGTTTTTATGTGATACTCACCATCCAAGTAGCCAACAATAACGACGAAGAGAGATAACCACTTCTGACCCTTTGCCCCGCTTACAAATGGCGTGGTGGACATGCGACTAAACTCCCCCCCCCCCATCCATCAACCTGGCAGACAGGTGTGCAGCCCCTGAGGTGTCCGCCCTCCCTCCACATCATTGACGCCTCTGCCAGTCGGTTCGTCACGCAGGCTGTGGACCTTTACAGCACCTCCGCGCTTCTACCCAACACCTCTACCCTGGCACATACACCCCCTTACTTGCATAAGGGGGCCTCAGGCTTGTCAACCAGGCACCTTATACCTTAACTGGGGTGACTGTTACTTCCCCATTAAGGTTACCACATGACAACGACATTAAATGTAACTCTACTAAAACTAGAAAGACAGCTACCACTAAGGTGGTGATTGCCGGTCATGGACCAACGTGAAAACTTATATCTTTATCAATATTTGTAACACTTATAAACTACAGGAAAATAAGTGAACAACAAGCAAGATACTAAGCAGAAAAATAATTTAGGAAACGAGTCTGTAATCATACGCGTGAAAAAGACATAATTTTGTGTGTGAAAAAATAACAAGCTACAGACGAAGTGCTTAGTATACTTTTCATGCCTTTGTAGCGACTCTAAGATCAGACAACGCTCCATGAGATCACAACAGTCTCAGCTGCAACGTCCGTACTTGTGTGTGCACGTGTGCGTGCGTGCACCTTTCTGTTAGTAGATCAGTGTGCTTATTATTGTCACTTATGCCATTATTTTAATTAGTACTTCTTTCCCCCTCCCCAGTGAGATGTGGCTATGGTAGCTTACAGGTCAGTGGTGTGTGTGTGTGTGTGTGTGTGTGTGTGTGTGTGTGTGTGTGTTTGTGTGTGTGTGTTTGTGTTGTGTGTGTGTGTGTTGTGTGTGTGTGTGTGTTGTGTGTGTGTTGTGTGTGTGTGTGTGTGCATAGACATCGTACGTTAATAAACACGTGAGAACCATATTTAAGTGATTTATTTATTTCATTAGCTTTTGGTTCGAGTGTCGATGTATCAAAGTCAATAGTAAAATAGCGTCTGCGACATCAATCACAGGTAACTCGTGTAGGCTCTTGCGAGAAAAACGTTTTGCAGTTTCTTCCCTTAGACCTCATCGTGTTTTGTGTGTGTAACAAAAACGTTTTTCGATGGATTTGGAGATCAATCAATCAATCAATCAATCAATCAATCAATCAATCAATCAATCAATCAATCAATCAATCGTAAGAACCTAAACAAATTTTGCCACTTATTCACATCTTTACGCATACACACGCGCGCATGTTCACTCATTTATTTGCACCACATACACAGAGAAAAACGTGTGAATATACCAAGACACACACGTATCGTACTGTGTAAGACATACAAAACCTACTGTAAGACACACACACACA
Organism: Marisa cornuarietis; assembly: GCA_004794655.1. NCBI lineage: Eukaryota > Metazoa > Mollusca > Gastropoda > Architaenioglossa > Ampullariidae > Marisa > Marisa cornuarietis. The sequence continues at coordinate 36,274 of SMMW01000053.1, forward strand.
CACACACCACTGACCTGTAAGCTACCATAGCCACATCTCACTGGGGAGGGGGGAAAGACCATCTCTGACCGTCCGACAAGGTTTAACAAGGTCTGGGATGTTTTCTGTTTTTCCTTCCAACCAAAACCTTCATACCAGATGATGATGATGATATTATTACCTCCCCTGGCCAGCTGCTGCACACTCATGGCTCTCTCTCTCTGGTCATCTCCTGACAGTCACGCCTCCAAGCCAGTGGCTCAGATGATTAAAAAAAATCCTGCAATACAGATCTGAACAGAAACTCTTTCTTTTTCAGTTGGCGAAGGGAGCTAAATACTGCATTAAAAACCTATATTAGATTTTACAAGTTACTTCCCTTGTAGTGACGTGCGCTGGATCGACCATGCAGTGAATCTTTCAAGTGTAACAATACTAAAACTAGAAAGACAGCTACCACTAAGATGGTGCTTGCCGGTCATGGACCCACGTGAAAACTTAGATCTTTATCAATATTTGTAACACTTATAAACTGCAGGGAAATAAGTGAACAACAAACAAGATAAAAGCAGAAAAATAACTTAGGAAACGAGTCTGTTATCATACGCGTGTAAAAGACATAATTTTCCTCAAATTTCCCTTCTTTTATAGATTTAGTTTATTTTTCAAACTGTGTCTACTTTCTTTGTTTTGTTTACTTTTTTCTGTTTATCGATTATTTGTCAATTAATTCTTTCGCACTGGTTGAATATTTCTTCTGTAATCTTTGCGTGTTTCTGTATAGAACTTCTCTTCTTACTAGTCTAAGGAGGCGATGTATCTTGTAGTTCACAGCATCCAGTCTACAGTAATGCTCCAGTGCCCACAAAAATACAACATCTGAACAAGACAATGAGTCAGTCAACATCTGGCTGCTCATCATAAAGCGTCGGAACTTTTTACCAGCTGTCATCAGCACTGACTCATCGTTCGACTTTTAATAAAACTTCGATAAAACTGTCAGTCTTTATAAAAGCCAACACTAAATATGTTCGCACCTTACTGTTCTTGTTGACTTTTAATTTATCCGAAACATAGAGAACAAGGTACAGCATCTGATGATAGAAATATTTCAGTGAATAGGAATAAGTAAATGTTTGTATTAAATATGTCATTTCTTGACGGGACTGCTGATGTAGTAGATACAAGTCTTTTCTATAAATAAAATTGAATACAACTGCAAACATCAATTATAGGTCATGACAAATATTCAAAGGGTGGACAAGAAAGCCTTTTCAGTGTTACTGTTTACTTTAGAACAATTCCAGTCTCTACCAGTGAAGGTGTAATTAAAAGCAGGAGGTATAAATGTTGCAGATCCTGGGAGTAACGGACATCAGACTTCAACAGCGACCTGAAGTTTCATTCTACAATCATCATCGTCTCCGTGTGGAAGCAAGATGAAGGCCGGTGTCTACATCCTCATAGCAATCCTGAGTGTCGTCATGGTAACAGCTTCTCCTAGTAAGTATTTTGACTATTAGGACTAGCTATGCATTTTTATACTGTTGGCTACCTATACCTTTATAAGACCATAAGCTTAAAACTTGATGTTTGATGGGCTAGTTTAACGATCATGTGACTAGTATAGAAACTTAGAAGACCATGTGGTTGCCGCTGCCGCCATTTTTTTTTTCACCTGCCGGCATGGAGCGGTCAACTCAGACGTCTCAAACTGCGAAGTAGGCCATCTATTTTAATTTTTGAATCTATATTTTATAAATGCTCCAACCACTCTGAGAGAGGCTTTTATAAGACCATCAGCTTAAAATTTGATGTTTGATGGGCTAGTTTAACGATCATGTGACTAGTATAGAAACTTAGAAGACCATGTGGTTGCCGCTGCCGCCATTTTTTTTTCACCTGCCGGCATGGAGCGGTCAACTCAGACGTCTCAAACTGCGAAGTAGGCCATCTATTTTAATTTTTGAATCTATATTTTATAAATGCTCCAACCACTCTGAGAGAGGCTTTTATAAGACCATAAGCTTAAAACCTGATGTTTGATGGGCTAGTTTAACGATCATGTGACTAGTATAGAAACTTAGAAGACCATGTGGTTGCCGCTGCCGCCATTTTTTTTTTTCACCTGCCGGCATGGAGCGGTCAACTCAGACGTCTCAAACTGCGAAGTAGGCCATCTATTTTAATTTTTGAATCTATATTTTATAAATGCTCCAACCACTCTGAGAGAGGCTTTTATAAGACCATAAGCTTAAAATTTGATGTTTGATGGGCTAGTTTAACGATCATGTGACTAGTATAGAAACTTAGAAGACCATGTGGTTGCCGCTGCCGCCATTTTTTTCACCTGCCGGCATGGAGCGGTCAACTCAGACGTCTCAAACTGCGAAGTAGGCCATCTATTTTAATTTTTGAATCTATATTTTATAAATGCTCCAACCACTCTGAGAGAGGCTTTTATAAGACCATAAGCTTAAAACTTGATGTTTGATGGGCTAGTTTAACGATCATGTGACTAGTATAGAAACTTAGAAGACCATGTGGTTGCCGCTGCCGCCATTTTTTTTTCACCTGCCGGCATGGAGCGGTCAACTCAGACGTCTCAAACTGCGAAGTAGGCCATCTATTTTAATTTTTGAATCTATATTTTATAAATGCTCCAACCACTCTGAGAGAGGCTTTTATAAGACCATAAGCTTAAAATTTGATGTTTGATGGGCTAGTTTAACGATCATGTGACTAGTATAGAAACTTAGAAGACCATGTGGTTGCCGCTGCCGCCATTTTTTTTTCACCTGCCGGCATGGAGCGGTCAACTCAGACGTCTCAAACTGCGAAGTAGGCCATCTATTTTAATTTTTGAATCTATATTTTATAAATGCTCCAACCACTCTGAGAGAGGCTTTTATAAGACCATAAGCTTAAAATTTGATGTTTGATGGGCTAGTTTAACGATCATGTGACTAGTATAGAAACTTAGAAGACCATGTGGTTGCCGCTGCCGCCATTTTTTTTTTCACCTGCCGGCATGGAGCGGTCAACTCAGACGTCTCAAACTGCGAAGTAGGCCATCTATTTTAATTTTTGAATCTATATTTTATAAATGCTCCAACCACTCTGAGAGAGGCTTTTATAAGACCATAAGCTTAAAACCTGATGTTTGATGGGCTAGTTTAACGATCATGTGACTAGTATAGAAACTTAGAAGACCATGTGGTTGCCGCTGCCGCCATTTTTTGTTTCACCTGCCGGCATGGAGCGGTCAACTCAGACGTCTCAAACTGCGAAGTAGGCCATCTATTTTAATTTTTGAATCTATATTTTATAAATGCTCCAACCACTCTGAGAGAGGCTTTTATAAGACCATAAGCTTAAAATTTGATGTTTGATGGGCTAGTTTAACGATCATGTGACTAGTATAGAAACTTAGAAGACCATGTGGTTGCCGCTGCCGCCATTTTTTCACCTGCCGGCATGGAGCGGTCAACTCAGACGTCTCAAACTGCGAAGTAGGCCATCTATTTTAATTTTTGAATCTATATTTTATAAATGCTCCAACCACTCTGAGAGAGGCTTTTATAAGACCATAAGCTTAAAACCTGATGTTTGATGGGCTAGTTTAACGATCATGTGACTAGTATAGAAACTTAGAAGACCATGTGGTTGCCGCTGCCGCCATTTTTTGTTTCACCTGCCGGCATGGAGCGGTCAACTCAGACGTCTCAAACTGCGAAGTAGGCCATCTATTTTAATTTTTGAATCTATATTTTATAAATGCTCCAACCACTCTGAGAGAGGCTTTTATAAGACCATAAGCTTAAAATTTGATGTTTGATGGGCTAGTTTAACGATCATGTGACTAGTATAGAAACTTAGAAGACCATGTGGTTGCCGCTGCCGCCATTTTTTCACCTGCCGGCATGGAGCGGTCAACTCAGACGTCTCAAACTGCGAAGTAGGCCATCTATTTTAATTTTTGAATCTATATTTTATAAATGCTCCAACCACTCTGAGAGAGGCTTTTATAAGACCATAAGCTTAAAACCTGATGTTTGATGGGCTAGTTTAACGATCATGTGACTAGTATAGAAACTTAGAAGACCATGTGGTTGCCGCTGCCGCCATTTTTTTTTCACCTGCCGGCATGGAGCGGTCAACTCAGACGTCTCAAACTGCGAAGTAGGCCATCTATTTTAATTTTTGAATCTATATTTTATAAATGCTCCAACCACTCTGAGAGAGGCTTTTATAAGACCATAAGCTTAAAATTTGATGTTTGATGGGCTAGTTTAACGATCATGTGACTAGTATAGAAACTTAGAAGACCATGTGGTTGCCGCTGCCGCCATTTTTTCACCTGCCGGCATGGAGCGGTCAACTCAGACGTCTCAAACTGCGAAGTAGGCCATCTATTTTAATTTTTGAATCTATATTTTATAAATGCTCCAACCACTCTGAGAGAGGCTTTTATAAGACCATAAGCTTAAAACCTGATGTTTGATGGGCTAGTTTAACGATCATGTGACTAGTATAGAAACTTAGAAGACCATGTGGTTGCCGCTGCCGCCATTTTTTGTTTCACCTGCCGGCATGGAGCGGTCAACTCAGACGTCTCAAACTGCGAAGTAGGCCATCTATTTTAATTTTTGAATCTATATTTTATAAATGCTCCAACCACTCTGAGAGAGGCTTTTATAAGACCATCAGCTTAAAATTTGATGTTTGATGGGCTAGTTTAACGATCATGTGACTAGTATAGAAACTTAGAAGACCATGTGGTTGCCGCTGCCGCCATTTTTTTTTCACCTGCCGGCATGGAGCGGTCAACTCAGACGTCTCAAACTGCGAAGTAGGCCATCTATTTTAATTTTTGAATCTATATTTTATAAATGCTCCAACCACTCTGAGAGAGGCTTTTATAAGACCATAAGCTTAAAATTTGATGTTTGATGGGCTAGTTTAACGATCATGTGACTAGTATAGAAACTTAGAAGACCATGTGGTTGCCGCTGCCGCCATTTTTTTTTCACCTGCCGGCATGGAGCGGTCAACTCAGACGTCCCCTCGCTCGCTTACGCTCGCTCGGGGAACAAAAATTTTCTCTCATCCTAGCCAAGGAAAAATGGCCCCACTGCCTTGGGGGAATCTTGGGAAAGATAAAGGCTAAGGGAGTAAACCCCTACAGAAAATCCTGATACTAACACGGCATCAGTGGGCGAAGACTCTCCACGACGAGAGTACCGGCCAGGGCCCAGCGCCTACGTGTTCACGACCAGGCCGACAATCGGCTGTGGTTCACTTGGAGAAGGGATTAGCGCTACCAAGTGTATAAGCTCAATGAAAGGACCATGGATATACGCCAGAAAAGAGATAACATGCCGGATCGGTCGCGGCCCGGACTAACAACGACCGCGCACCCTATCGGGAGGCTCCAGCGTGGGGTCAGCGAAAAGTGTGCTACTGGAGCCAAGACCAAGACCAAGACCAAGACTGAAACCAAAACAGAAATCAAACTAAGAGAAGGAACAACCATTGGCACGTGGAACGTACGCACGTTATACCAGTGCGGAAAAGTGCACCAACTCACACACGAGCTGAAACGGTATCAGTGGGACATTGTGGGACTGGCGGAGGTCAGATGGACAGGATTTGGGGAAACAGTGACGGAAGACGGCCACAGACTGTGGTACAGTGGGGAGGACACCAGGCATGAGTACGGCGTGGGCTTCCTTGTGCACAGGAAGGTGGCCGCGGCCGTCATCAGCTGTACACCCGTATCCAGCCGGCTGATCTCCATTCGTGTCTCAGCCAAGCCTCATGTCACCATTGTCCAAGTATACGCTCCAACTTCCACACATGGAGACGACGAAGTGGAAGAATTCTACCAACAACTGGACAAGATTGTGAAGGCAGTTCCAAAAAAGGACATCCTGGTTGTGCTCGGAGACTGGAACGCCAAGGTCGGACCAGACGCCTACCAGCAATGGGCAGGAACGGTGGGGAAATTTGGCCTTGGTGAAACCAACGACAGGGGCATCAGACTCCTAGAGTTCGCACAGAGCCAGAGACTCAGAACTACAGAACAATAAGCCTTATCAGTCACCCAAGCAAAGTCATGCTGAAGATCATACAGAACCGCATCAGAACCACAGCAGAAGAGCTGCTAGCAGAAGAACAGGCTGGCTTCAGACCACGTAGAAGCACAGTTGAGCAGATCTTCAACTGTCGTCTTCTTATAGAAAAGCATCTGCAGCATCAGCGGGTTCTTTACCACAACTTCATTGACTTTAAGAAGGCATTTGACAGAGTCTGGCACGAGGGGCTATGGCATGTGATGCGGAAATTCAACATTGAAGAAGGGCTTGTCCAAGTCGTTGAAGCGTTGTATAACAGCTCAACGAGTACAGTTTTGCTTAACAACCAAATAGGAGCTTACTTTCGTACCACAGTAGGGGTACGTCAAGGATGTCCCCTATCACCCGTGTTGTTTAATATATTCTTGGAGAACATCATGCTTGAAGCTCTTCATGACCACCATACCTCCATTTCAATCGGTGGAAGACCAATCTGCAACCTACGCTTTGCAGATGATATAGATCTGTTAGCAGGTACAAACAAGGAACTGCAAGACCTCACCAACAGACTGACAGACAGCTCAAACGCATATGGAATGGAGACCAGCACAGAAAAGAGCAAAGTTATGATCAATGGCAACGGCAAAGCAGAGATCTATATGAACGGGGTACAGCTCGAAGAGGTAAGCAGCTTCAAGTACTTGGGAGCCACTCTCTCCAAGGACGGCAGCTCCACGCAAGATATCCGCATCAGGATCGCAACAGCAACAGCAGCAATGGCTAGGCTAGATAGGATCTGGCATAGCCACAAGATAAGGTTCACTACCAAGTACAGGCTATACAAATCCCTGGTAGTGCCGATCCTGCTCTACGGATGCGACACGTGGACTCTACTCGCCGAAACAGAAAGGAGAATCCAGGCATTCGAGCACAAGTGTCTGAGGAGGCTGCTCCGGATCTCATACAAAGAACACAAAACCAACGACTTTGTAAGAAACAAGATTGCCACACTGGTAGGACACCAGGAACCTCTACTATCAACAGTCAAGCGACGTAAGCTGGTCTTCTTTGGCCATGTAACCCGGCACGACACCTTGTCGAAGACTATCCTTCAAGGCACCTTGGAGGGTAGCCGACGCCGCGGTGGTCAGAGAAAGAACTGGCTTACGAACGTCAAAGACTGGACTGGTCGTCCTGTACAGGACCTGCTGACTATTGCCCAAAATAGGCAAGAGTGGCGGGCCCTATCAGCTGCCGCGTCTATCCATGTGCTCCCCCCAACGCCAGGTGCCAGGCAAGGGACGACTGACTGACTGATATATATATGTATATATATTTATAGACTGTATATGTGTGAGTTTGTATTTTGAAGACGTATTAATTAATGTCATATGTAAGTAGAGTTGAAGTTTCTCACCGAAATATTTATTTGCTTAAAAACGCCTTACAGGTTTTGATGTGATACAAAATTCAAAACGAAAATATGCTTAGTAACATATTTAAAAAAGAACATAAAGTTAAAATATAAGCTTTCAGATTTGTTGACACCCATTCGCGCTCTGAAATGTTTAATAGACGCTGTAGACAAGTTGGGAATAATAATCTGTTTAGTAAATGGTTTTGCTCTATACTAAGGTGGAACAAAATGTAAAGTACAGATACAACGGCTATTTCTTGGTGCTATAGTGTTATAATTAGTTACACCAGTGAAATATAAATTCAAGTTGTGAATTTTGATCAACTTTATCAAACTCTTGAGTTTCTTGGATAATTATTTTGAATATCTTTCCATGCTATTTCTTTCCAATGCAAAGAGGCCGACACTTCAGAAGTCTAGCGATTTGTCTTTACATCTTTCATGTTATTTGTCGTACAGCTGCTGCTACTGATAATGATTGATGCTGTTTTTGTTATTACTGAAGACGAGGGTGGCGACTGGGGGATAGACCTACAACAGCTACAAGAGATGTGCAGCCAACTGTCATCACAGGCAGCGACAGCCGAGGCGCCAGGCGACAACAAACGGTCTCCCTTGTGGTTCTCTTTCATACCCGGATAGACAGCTCGCCGCTAAGCTCTGTACCCGGATTGGACAGTCAATCAATCCACCCAATAAGATTCAATAAAACTGCAGAAAAGTCTACACCTGTAGTTTGTGTTCTTTAAATTGTCCAGTGGAGTAACCTTGTCAAAGAGGATTTTTTTTATATTTTGCTTGCACATAGTCATAGTATTACATATCTTGCACATCTCTGACTGCATATACTCCGGGAGATCCACACACACACACACACACGAACATTCTTTAACACACCTGTGGTAGTTGCCTTTTATCATGATGGAGTCCCAGTATTATCTGTGCTAAAACTTACTTCCACTATGTCAGTGCTGTTTCCTCTCGCTATTACCACCATACTCTCTCACATGTACAACTCACATCATTTGATATCAAAGGCTCGTCATTGTCATGCACACAACCAGATGTCCAAATAAAACATATAACAAGATTCAAATACAGTTTTGTATTCCAAGGAAAATGTACAACATAAAAACATAAAAATAAAATATATAATTATTATTAATTTCTGGTCACAGCTAGAGTGAATTTCAGTTTTTGTCAGTGCGAGTTGCATGAGTAGCCTTCATTGAAGCCTAGACAAAAATCATTTGAAGACGTCCAGTAATTTTACATGGATGCACCTATAGTTTGTTAGTTTAGTTTATTCCTTGTTAGTCCTTGACGAGCAAAGGGGCGCAACAACACCTCGCAAGCAGACCCCTGTTTTGGGCAGCACCCCCCCCACCCCTCGGTTGGGCCCATGTGGTTCCGGCATCCTCTGTCCCGCTCTCTACTGATCTTCTTCAAGTCTGCTTTGGCCTAACAACTCTCCTCTTACCTTGTCTGGCAATAGTGTCAGCTGGTCTGCACAGGGTGTGTCCTGTCCAACCCCACTTTTTGGTGTCTCGACTAGTGGAGTTCTGGTTGGTTCTTTCCACAGGCTGCTATTGGAGATCTCTTGAGGCCATTGTATTCCCAGGACATGACGAAAGGTTGGTAAAGGTCTGGAGCTTGTTGTTGATGGTGTTTGTCAATCTCCAGGTTTCTGAGCCAAGCGGGTCTTCCTGTGGAGGGATAATGCTCGGGAGTTCCAGATGGCGTGTAGGCTGTTACAAGCATGCCTGGCCTTGTTTATGCGGCTTTTGATCTTTTCGTCCTCTCCACCATCCTTGTTGACGATGCTTCCCAGATATGTGAAACGGTATATTTCCAGAATGTTCTCTTCCTGAAGTTGGATTTGGAGTTCCTGCTTGTTTATTTTCATCACTTCGGTGTTCTTTCTGTTGACCTTTAAGCCGATCTTCTCCGCTTCCTTTGATAGCTTTGTGCATGCTGCTGCCGATAATAATAATAATAATGAAGATTTTTATAGCGCATATTCACACTCATAGATCTTAGTGAGAAAGGACGAGTTAGAAACTGGACGGGTTCAGCACATTGACATCGAGAGTGAATTTCTTAAGAAGTGGCAGAAGGTTTGTGGGCAGTGAATCTAACTCGCAAGTTGTTGGTTTAACTTTTAGAATAACCGCTTTCACATCGGCCTCAGAAACTGGGAGAAACTTGGTCATAGAGCATCTTGGGAGGAGATCACAGGAGATGCTGTCAAGCGCCGACATAGAGTCTGAAGATGAATGAATGTCTGATATCTTGCTGGTGAAATAATCTCTAAAAACTTGCGGTAGTGTAGGGTAGGCGGTGGGCAGTGGTGTCGTCATGCGAAATCCAGTCATTTGATTGCAAATGGCAAAGAGCTTCTTGGGGGAGGTACAGTTTATTATTTGGCCCTGAAGATATGATGTTTTAGCCTTGTAAATGCATTTTGCAACGCTTCACTTTGCGGCATTATAAATTTCTTTGTGGATGGCGAGTCCAGTCTTCCGCCAAACACGTTCAGCTCGCCGGCGCGTGATCTTCAGGTCACGGAGTTCAACACGGATCAGTGAATACCAAGGCGCACATTTAGACTGGAACATCAGACGTCGAGACACTGGGTCACGTGGTCATCAACCACTCTACACACAACACGGTCAAGTTGCTCGGCAAAGGGTGGTTGGAGGAGCGCCATCTACAGCTGTGCTTTGAATGCCAGTCTATCAACATTTCGTAATGAGCGAGTGGGTCTGAAAACTGACACCGATGATGGGCATTTGCGATCCAGTTTGATCAGTACACAGTAGTGGTCAGATGAGAGGTTGTGAGAAACATCAACTGACTGGACTAAGTGGTCAGCAGGTCACCCAGAGCCACAGGATAGAGACTGGTGCGAGGCAGACACTCGAGTGACCATGAATGCACTTTTAGCGAAGTTGCTGGAAATGGTGAAGCAGCCCATTAACCTGCAGGTCTTCCTGACGGACACCAGGAGGAGTTTTGCCCTCTAGTGGCTCAGATGAAAGTCCAGGCAGTGCAGTTGGTTTCAAGGGTCCAGAGCCAAACGATCATCATGTTAATTAGTATTTAGACGAGTGTTTATATCTACATCTGGAAGATGTGACCGCCAGGTACAGTCACGAGGGTCAGAGGTCACACGGCACAAACTTTTATCAAGTTGTTCACATTAATTCCATTTCATTTTATGATCCCTTAGTATTTTATCGTGTATATATACACACATTGGTACATGGATGTCGTATGATAATGTACGTGTGTGCGTGTGTGCGTTTATGAATGTGTGTGTGAAAAAATAACAAGCTACAGACGAAGTGCTTAGTATACTTTTCATGCCTTTGTAGCGACTCTAAGATCAGACAACGCTCCATGAGATCACAACAGTCTCAGCTGCAACGTCCGTACTTGTGTGTGCACGTGCGCGTGCGTGCACCTTTCTGTTAGTAGATCAGTCTGCTTATTATTGTCACTTATGCCATTATTTTAATTAGTACTTCATAGTGTATGTGTGTGTGTGTGTTTGTGTGTGTGTTGTGTGTGTGTGTGTGTTTGTGTGTGTGCATAGACATCGTACGTTAATAAACACGTGAGAACCATATTTAATAAGTGATTTCATTTATTTCTTTAGCTTTTGGTTCGAGTGTCGATGTATCAAAGTCAATAGTAAAATAGCGTCTGCGACATCAATCACAGGTAACTCGTGTAGGCTCTTGCGATAAAAACATTTTGTAGTTGCTTCCCTTAGACCTCATCGTGTTTTGTGTGTATAACAAAAACGTTTTTCAATGGATTTGCACAATCAATCAATCAATCAATCAATCATTGTAAGAACCTACCCAAATTTTGCCATTTATTCACATCTATGATGTGTATACACCACACGCATACACACGCGCGCATGTTCACTTATTTATTTGCACCACATACACAGAGAAAAACGTGTGAATATACCAAGACACACACATGTATCGTACTGTGTAAGACATACAAAGACCTACACACTCCCCCTACTGTATAACACACACACACACACACACACACACACACACACACACACACACACACTCACACACACACACAGTCTGTAGGTCACTGTGTTGTCCAGGTCATTGTGTAGAATCAGTCAGACGATACAAAAACTAATGCTGACAAAGCTTTTCTTTTTATCTATGTTAATTAACACACTTTGTATTCTGTTATCTATGTTGTAAAGAATGTAGTAACTAACTGACTGTGGGAAGAAGATTTTTGAGAATATTTTGTACATAAAAGTAGCAAATTGGACAAAAGTATTGCAAAGTCCATTGTTTCATCAGCTGATATGTATTATTTCACACTAGAGAACAAAATATTTATTGAATTCTCGTCTTTCTATGTGGATTCATACAGGTTGCAAAAACATCTGTTCATTCTTTTTCAGCATAATTTACTTTTCTATCTCTAGCTGCATTTACATCTAATTTAAACTTTAAAAAACACAAAAGCATAGTCACGTAAACTGATGACAGTGAGGGGAGAGCAGTTTTAGAGCCCTCTCTTATCTAAAATGGCGATGTAGACTAAGAAATAAACGATCAAATCGACAAGTTTCTACACATAATTTATTTCATTATGACATAACTACCTTTCTCTCATTTTTTGAAAACCTCTAGTGTCACAAACTTGCTGCCTATTTGTTATTTTATTTTTAGTGTGTTTGCAGGAGAAAAGACAATGTGGGCGGATGGCGAGTGTTTTGTGTGGAAGGGCATGGGTGTGTGGGTGTGAGGGTCTCATACCTACTTTTTCTTTGATGTAACGATCATCTAGAGGCTCCACTAGTAGAATGTGAAAGATTAAGATTCAGAGAAAGAGGAATTTTTTCTGATTGTTGCCTTTTCCTGTCTGAGACGGGGGAGGACGAACTCCAGTCCTGTGATTTAATTCCTGACCCGACTGAGGCACAGTGTACATCATTCATGCGAAATTTGTTGAGATGAGTCTTTCAATATTTTATTGTAAGTTTTTGAATTGTATTCCTAATTAGGTAAAAGCAATACAGATAGAGATTTCACTGATTGCTAAATTTTTAGGAGTATAATTTTTCGTCCAAGATATTTTGTTGTTGTTGCTATCATCCTGTGTTCCTTGTTGCCAGGTGTGTTCGATCTAACCAAATTTAAAGATGGGCGGCATCTGTGAAAAGATGTGTGGCTATGGTTTCTCTTGTGTTTCGGGGCTGACGATGGGGGCTTCACAAGCAGACTCGCTACAAGTGAACCTTCATCAAACCGTTTGCCGTAAAAGAAAGGATTTTCTGTTGATGTGTTTTTATGTACTGTTAATAAAGTTAAACATTTTTATTAATTTTTTTCTAATATTATATTAGATTTTTTTTAGTACTTTGATTTAGCCCGTACGTAGCTGTCTAACTTTAAGGTTCATCTCGCCCTTTGAGTATATATAGATATATATCATATACGTGTTTTTTCGAGTTACTACAAATCTCTAAAATATTTTCATATATAAATATTTAAAAAAGTGACCCACTCATTTCAAAGACTTGCAAGATATTTTAATACTACAACAATCATGTACAAGACAATAACTAATGAATCCTCGTTCACAAAGTTACTCGAGTGCTCGGTCTATAAACGACTACTGTTTTTCTGCAGTTTTTTTTTTATTGCAACTTATTGAAACAGTCGCTAGATGGGACGATGAAAAGGTAAAGGTAAAGGTCATCCTATAACCTTTTCAGGTCGTTGGGGAGTGAGATCTTTTGCTACAATTTAGTCTCTTTAGAATAAACAACTTTTATTAAAATTAATTAACCTAAAAAGTGTGAAAGCGGTTATCCTAAAAGCTAAAGCAACAACCTGCGAGTTAGATCCGATGCCCACAAGCCATCTGCTCGAGTGCCTCGATACTCTACTTGCTGCCATCACACATATTGTAAATGTCAGCCTGTCGTCAGGTGTTTTCCCATCTCTGTTCAAGAATGCGGTGGTGAGGCCAGTTCTAAAGAAATCCACGCTTGATGTCAATGTGCTAAACAACTACCGCCCAGTCTCCAACTTGTCTTTTCTCTCTAAGATCATAGAGAAAATAGTTTTGACACAGCTCTGGGCCTACTTACAAGACCACCATCTTCTTCCACAAGCTCAGTCGGCATATAGACCTTTCCACAGCACCGAGACCACTCTTATTAAAGTAACAACAGACATATTATCTGCTCTTGACAGTGGTGATGTTTCTCCATTAACCCTACTGGACCTGTATGCTGCATTTGACACTATAGACCACTCTCTGCTTCTTCACAGACTTCACACCCTCTACGGGATTTCTGGACCTGCCCTCTCATGGTTCAACTCCTATCTCACTGATAGGACCCAGACTGTGGTAGTCGATGGTCAGACATCTCGCCCTGCTTCACTTTTCTGTGGCGTTCCCCAAGGCTCAGTACTTGGCCCAGTTCTGTTCATCCTGTATACTAAACCACTTTCACCATGCATCCGGTCTCACCAGGTGTCTCATCAGTCCTATGCTGATGACACGCAGCTTTACTGTTCTACTCCACTGGCTGAGTCTCACTCTGCTATTAGCTCTCTAGAAGCTTGTATCAGTGATGTCAAGGGCTGGATGGTAAAAAACAAGCTTAAATTAAATGATGATAAAACGGAAGCCCTCTTGTGCCATAGAAGAAGACATCAACCTTCACTAGTCAGTCTGCCCAATCACATCAAGGTGGGCGACAGCAACATCACCTTCACGTCATCTGTTAGGAATCTGGGATTTATTGTCACCGCAGACATGACCCTTGATAAACATGTTACAGCTGTCTGTCAGTCTGCCTACTATGAGCTCCGTAAGATCAGTGCCATCCGTCACTTTCTCTCTACACGCGCTACCAACACTCTTGTCTGTGCGTTTGTTCTTTCACGACTTGACTACTGCAACTCCTTGCTGGCAGGCTGCCCCTCATCCATCATTCAGAGACTCCAGAGAGTACAGAACTCCGCTGCACGTCTGGTACTTAGAGCAAGGAAACGGGACCATGTCACTCCTCTCCTTCGTTTTCTACACTGGCTACCCGTCCGTTCTCGCATCCAGTACAAACTGTCTGTGCTGTGTTTTAATTTCTTTGCAGGCTCCTGTCCTGACTATTTCTCTGAACTTCTCATCCCTTACTCTCCGGCCAGACAACTCCGCTCTTCCTCTGACAACCGTACTCTGACTGTTCCTGTCACCAGAACAACAACATATGGTCACAGGACTTTTGGCTACTGTGCTGCAAAACAATGGAACTCTCTTCCTTTCCATATCCGCCACCTTCCTACAATTCAATCCTTCAAATCTTCACTGAAAACGCACCTCTTCCTTGAGCACTACTCCTAGTCCACAATCCTAGTCCTTACCCCCCCCCTTCCCTCTTGCTACTTTACCCATCACTATTTTTCTCTGTTCCTGTTACTTGATGCCTTTTGTTATCTGTTTTTGTCAGTACTGTCGTTTTCTTTCGTCCCCTGTGTTCTGTATCTACTTAGTCCACGTCTCTTCCTCGTGTTAAGCGCTAAGAGCATGCTCTCTATGAGTGTGAATATGCGCTGTAAAAATCTTCACTATTATTATTATTATTATTATTCAGTTATTATTTGTAATTTTTTGTGCAATTGTGTGTGTAGTTGGTATGGTGCATATTATGATGACCATGAAATACACTTCATCCGCGTGATTGTCCAGGTATTTAGTACTTAATGCCGTCGGCTCTTTGTTACATTTTTGTACTTTGGGATGAAGAAAAAAAACTTTTAATTCGTTTTCTAAAAACAGAGACATCGAAAAGGGCTGACACAATATAAGCTTACATTAACTTAAATAACTCCCTCGACTCTCCTAAATCTATAGAACACTGGGCTGATAACTGTAAACATTGCAAACTAAACAAATTCTAATTTTATAGAAAATATGGTAAACACGTTACATTTCCACAAATGTTGACGACCATAACATTAAAGTCTAGCTGTACAGAAAATAAAATATGTATCGAAGTTTTAAAAGCGTCAAGAAAATATCTAATATATATATATATATATCCATCTGTCGATTGTAGAACTGATAGACAAGATAAATAAAGTCTAGATTGGAATAAAAGTAGAATAAAAGATGGAACAGTTGGCATATTTTGACAGCATTACAGACATCAACTCTCCTCACACACCAACAGTAACCCACTTCTGTAGCCTCACACTACAGCGACTCTCCACCTAGTCATCGTGTGTGTGTGTGTGTGTGTGTGTGCGCGTGCGGTAAGCTCGATCATAATAATATCTACTATTTATTTATTACAAGTGTTAATGTATCGAAAAAGCTTTCAATACAATACAACACCACTTTATTTATCCCCAAGGGCAATTTCAAATAGTGCTCGTGCTAGCAGTAATACAGTAATACATACATACTATAGAGAGATAATACATACATATACATGATCTACAAAATACATATACATGATATAAAGAGATAATCATATAGATGTACATGATATAAAGGGACATGGTGTAATTTATTAATTTTTCTCTCTCGCGCGCATGCGCATTTCTTACTCGTTTTTGTAAAATTTCAAAGAGAACTGGGGCGAACATAAGCACCCTGATGCCGTTTCTAAAGACTGCATGCACTAGTGATGTTTAATTAGAAACGTGTGCCAGACTGAACAAACACAACTTCATTAACGGCCAGTAACTGGCGGCAGGTTGTAAAGAGACCGGCGCTGTATGATGAGCAGGTGGATGTTTGTCTGATTGTCTTGCTCTAGTGTTGTGTCCCTGGTCACTCTGTCGCTAAAACGACTTGTTTTGGAGATGTTACCCAGTCTGTGATTGGATTTGATAATTGTTTTTGTAGTCTTCATGGACAGCAGTTGGGTGCTTGTGTCCGGGAAAAATATTTTTGTGGTTTGATTGTTTCAATACTAATGGCCCTCCCCATTGAATCTGACAATACAAATATTGGAAACACTGTTGACAAATTTATTAAAATATAATCTCGATACATCAAAATGTATATATATATATATATATAACTGCTGAAACACCTGTTAATAAGAAATAATACAACAAGAAATGCAATGCAATTAAAATCAGGAGCTATGAATGTTGTAGATTGTGGGTTGATGTCTGTGGACGATGATTTCTTATCTTTTTCTTTGCACACCGTTGTACTTTACAGTGTCTTCTAATCGCTGTCTACATTTGGACGAAAAGACCAATATATATATATAGATACAATCATTTAATGTTTAGAAACAAAAAGTACAGGTTAGGTACACATGCACCCTACCTGTATCTTCCTGCGTGCGCGCACACCCGCACACCCGCACACATATATATATATATATATACAGACACAAAAGTATTTAAACTAAACGGATTACTGTGAGGGAAATATGTATATGAAAATATTTTAGAATTTTGTTTACATTCACTCAGAAGACTAGAGGTATCCCAAAATAAGAGGAAGGTAGATGTGTCGTACGGGAAAAATGTATGAGGATAAACTTGTCCATTTGATTGTTAGCTCAGCAAAAATCAGTTAGAAATAAGATCGGATAAACATGTATTCTTGTACTTCCTTCTTTGACGACGACGACGACGACGACGATGACGACGATGACGACGACGACGACGACGATGATGCTGATGCTGCTGCTGCTGATGATGATGATGAATTTGTCCCTCTTGTATTCTTGTCCATAACATTCTATTCATTTTCGTTATGAATATTAAAAGTAAAATCTTTACCAGCAGTCCTTTCAAACATATCTATGAATTAAAAATGTAATATTCCCCATCAAAAGGTAGATATTTGTAACTGATGGAGCAGCTGCTATATTATATAGCCGTATGTCACACAAACTCAAATTAATAGAGCTGTGTTTGTAAGAACTACAAAGCCTTTTCGATGTCACTGTTTATGTTAGAACAATTCCAGTCTCTACCAGTGAAGGTGTAATTAAAAGCAGGAGGTATAAATGTTGCAGATCCTGGGAGTAACGGACATCGGACTTCAACAGCGACCTGAAGTTTCATTCTACAATCATCATCGTCTCCGTGTGGAAGCAAGATGAAGGCCGGTGTCTACATCCTCATAGCAATCCTGAGTGTCGTCATGGTGACAGCAGACACTGGTAAGTATTTTGACTTTTCTACTATCGGGTACCTATACGTTTGGTACCATACTGACGTGTGTGTGGATATTTTGAAGACGGGGTGAATAGTGTCACATGTAAGTACAGTAGCAGTATTTTACTGATACATTCACGGGCTTACAGCGCCTGACAAGTTTTGATGAGATACAACAGAAAACTACACAGAATTCAAAATGGCAACGTGCTTTGTAAAATATGATATAAAGTACACAGAGTAACAGTCTCAACTCTGAAACTTTATCGACACACAGTCGCACTCAGAAGAAATCTGAAATAGACGCCGTAGACAACTTTGTGATGATAATTTGTTTACTAAATAATTTGTTTCCCTTTATACTTTGGTTCAACAAAATGTAAAGTGCACAGATACCGGTTATTTCTTTGCGATATAGATTAATTAGTTAAGCAAGTGAACATTAAATTCTCGCTGTTAATTTTCATAAATGTAATGAACCTTCTGAGTTGTTCTTGGTAATCATGTTTGATATATTTACTTGTGGGTTTTGTTTGTAATGTAAAGCGACATCCATTCCAGATACACAACAATGTGTCTGTACGCTTTTCGTGTTACTTGTAGATCTTCTACTACTAAAATTATTGATTGCTGATGATACTTTTTTTATTTAAGACGAGGCTCATGACGGGGAGATAGACCTACAGCAGCTACAAGAGATGTGCAGCCAACTGGCATCACAGGCAGCAGCAGCCGAGGCGCCAGGCGACAACAAACGTCCGTCCCGCTCACCCTTGATAGGCTTGCGAAAACCAACCGGCTGGCCTGGTCGCTAAGGTCCGCACCCTGACGACGACTGGACAGTCAATCAATCACGAACGGTGATGTCACCCAATAAGTTTCAATAAAACTGTAGAAACACTTCACACCAGTAGTTTGTGTTTTATTAAACTAGCACTCGAGTGACATGTGAACGAGGAGTTAGTATTTATTATTTTGTATATGGCTGGAGTCTAAAATATATATTACATATAACAAAACATCATTGACTGGGTGTGGACGGGGAGAACCGCCTTCTCCCCATACCGTCACGTGAACAGACACACATGCATCATCATCATCATCATCATCATCATCGTCGTCGTCGTCGTCGTCGAAGGATATGAAAAAATACGATGTCATAACGACCGGGAATATCCAATTTTAATTCTAGTTTAAATGGCAGCTTTACATTGACGCGCACAGTTTAAACAAACGGTGTTAAGCTATCGACTGTACCCTTGTGTGTGTGTGTGTGGGTGGCAAAGAAAATTACTAGTAATTATTAGTATGAGATACAAATCGAAACTAAATTATTATTTTTAATGTAAATTAAAGATTGAATATTTCTACTCTTATTGTGGTGACGCCAACTGTAGAAACTGCTGGTCATTTGTGTCAGACAATAAACAATCGAATTAGCAGCCAGCTAAGTGTTTCCTACCTTTCAAATGAAAACACATGTTCTTTACAAAATATTCTTAAGCTATTATGTGAAGTACAAAGATTGTTGACTGCAACATGTGTTGGAATACAGACACTCAGAAGTTACGATTGCCGTCGCCTCGGGCTAATCACAGTCTCGACACCTCCACCAACTCACGCCAACGTCTACGTGTACGCCAACACTTACACTAAACTGCTGATCAAGATTCAAACGGTCTCCGAGCCCCCAGCGGACGTCCTCAATAACAACTGAAGGCAATTCGCCTGTGGTTGCTGCCTTCACACGAGTACCAAGACTGGACACGGGTGTTGTGTCACCACGTGTCTCTCTCTTCCCTCGTAACGAGGGACCAACGCTTTTATCCCAGTCTCCAGCCTCTGCTGTGTGGGACCAGCTACTGGTGATGATGGAGCGCTGTGCACTCTGTGGCAGAGTGGGTCTCTACACACTTTAAGTCGCCTGTGCTGTAGCAGTCCGTTCCAAGACAAAACTCGCAGTGGAGAATCTGAACACCTCTGAACAAATCTCTGTTACAACCTTTCTGGCCGGTCTCCATGGTAAATCCCTATCCGCGAGAATCATTCCTTCTCAAGACTGGTCAAGCATACTTCCACCCCTTCTGCTGCCTAGCTATACCCTGCTGTTGTTCCCCGTGTCTGAGGCATCCCATATGTGGTAACTGTTGTTCCCCGTGTCTGAGGCATCCCATATGTGGTAACTGTTGTTCCCCGTGTCTGTCCTGCGCTAGTTCTGACGTCAGCGGCCAGCTGATTCCAGGGAGATAAACGGTGGTGAGACATACCTGGCCTTCCTGTCCACCGCACACCCTGGTACCATCAAAGGCGGCGAAGCAGTTAAGCTGTTCCCACAGCTACCTGGTCTACCCGATGATAGTCTGTGTACCAGTGCGTCCGCACGACACGTGTAGGAAGCAGAAGTGCGGAACGAACACTATATCCCTGTCCCTAGCTGTGTCATAATTATATCATACACCTCACAGCATCCAGTGGTCAAGTAAAACACTTGTGTTCACTACAACACAATACTGGAATGACATAATGAGCTAATTAACATCCAGATACTAATCATACAGCGCCGGTCCCTTGCACAGCCTGTCGTCAGGATCATCTAATTGCGGTTTATACAATCTGGTCTATTTTACAATAAAACTACAATAGACTGCTACTTGCAGTCTTTAGAAACAGCAGCAGGGTTCCCATGTCAGACACACACATCATTGAAAATATCACAACCACGGAAAGAAAACTTTTCGATATATGAACACTGGCAGCAAACAGTCAATGTTTTAGGATTTTTATGACAAAACATACCGTGCACGAACGAACACACACGACACACACACACACACACACACACACACACACACACACACACACACACACACACACACACACACACGCACACACACAATGACATGGTAGAGAGTCGCTGTTGAGGCTACAGAACTTGGTTACAGTTGCTGTTCCGTAATGCCCCAGAAGATGATTACTATTCAAATCTTTTATTTTTGTTCTAATGAAGACTATATTTATCTTGATTATTATTTGTGCTATTTTTCTGCATTATTATTTAAAGAAAAGATTTTAAACCTTTTCTCTTAATTTATAGCATTCACCTGTTGTTTTATCGTTAACATTTCGTAAAAATATAATCTGATTTGGCAAGTTTTACCTTTTTACGTTCTTTTTTCTTTTTTCTTTTTTTGTTTTAACCAGCCATGGCCAACACAGGCCAGTTATGCTTTGTACAATCTGTCTGCCTTTGTGATCACTCAACTATACATTTATACACTGCACAGCTTTTCTCAAGCACAAGGTTTTTATTTGTGTTTTCATTTTTTTCGTTATTAATACCACACATTAGTGAATATGAATATACAATTATTATTATATGTATCACATTTAATTTAAAAGGTGTGTCGGTCAGTACGTCCGACAATGTATATTTATTTTATCTCTGTAACAAACAGACGAATTCAGAGGACAAGAAAAATCAATTCGATGTCTTGAAAAATATCACGAGAATGCGAAAGAAAGTTGTTCCGATGATATTTTTTCAGCCCCTCGCACAACAGTGTAGCTAAATGTCGAGAGCATTGACTATTGCATAATATGACCGTAGAGCAAATAATGTGTATTTGGTAGTTATCATAGAACCTCCTGGGCTGTTGTAGTGTTTAGTCAGTTAGCAGGTGGGGGGGGGGCGGGGAGAGTTGTACACGTGGCGTGTTGTTGGGCTCCTGTGCGGGCGCTCGCTAGCTTTCTTTGTTTGATTGGTCTGTTTGGTTGTTTGCATTGCATTTTTTGGGGTCTTTTTTATGTTGGATTGTTGGCTGGTCACATTTAGTGACTGTAAAAAAACATATTTTTTACTGTCTCTACGTGTGTGTGTATTTGTTCACTGAGGAACGATTGGTTAAGTTGCTCAGTGTATGTCGAACCTGTTTGACTGTGAGCGTGCCTGTGAGAGTTAAACCCATAAGTACCCGACTACATAACGCCACACACACACACACACACACACACACACACACACACACACACACACACACACACACAGGTATAGTCGATAACGTAATAAAATGTCTAAAGTCTCAAGCGGATTTCAACAAAATACCCTGGAATAAAACCTTGAGAATTTTAGTAATTTGAAAATAAGATCTCTTAGAAATCTAGACGAGAGGTATCCAAACAAGAGAAAAAAGGTAGACCTTAATCCGGGAATTAATTATATGTATTTCCTAGTCCATTTTAATGGCTACACTCGTGTCCACATGTGTGATAGATATATATACCTTTGGGTGTGTGTGTGTGTGCGTGTGTGTGTGTTTCTCTCCGTCTACATACAGTCAATGATGTGCAGCATATTTTATACTACGGCCATATAAAAAATAATAACCAATGGTCACTCGAGTGCTAGTTTAAACACAAAATACCGCGTGCAGTTTGTCTGCAGATGTATTGAAAATTATTGAGTGACGTCACCATTTGGCCATTGATTGACTGGCCAGTGGTCGACACTGTACAGAGCTTAGCTTAGTGGCATTATCTATCATTATTTATATAGCACCTTTCTCCAGCTTCAACTGGACTCAAAGCCACTTGTGGACGAGCTGTTGGCATGTAGGGTAGCGTCATATGACGCATTGCACTAGGCGTACATGGATGAATAAATAAGGGAGAAAACTATTGGAACCTTAAGAAATCGCTCCATCATGGACTACGTCCCTTTAACAGGTGAAATAAAAGTCAACCAAATAGGTATTTTGTTGTATCTGAAATTAGGCCGAAATTAAGTTACCAGCGCCACGTTCATAGGACTTGCCGGTTTCTCAGTGCGACATAGATTTGTACTCAAACAATCGAAAATGAGAAGGAAACAGCAAGTGATTTTAATGTAGAATCTAATGAAATATATTCCATTCCCACTTTATCAAGGTGAGCGGGACGGACGTTTGTTGTCGCCTGGCGCCTCGGCTGCTGCTGCCTGCGATGCCAGTTGGTTGCACATCTCTTGTAGCTGCTGTAGGTCTGTCTCCCCGTCATGAGCCTCGTCTTAAATAAGATCAATAACACCATCAGCTAGTACCAGTGGCAGCAGGTCTACAACAAGTAACACAAAGGAAACCTTGTTTCTATTTCAAACAAACAAACAAACAAACAAATAGAATGTAAAGATATCAAAAATAATTATCCAACACAGCTGAAGAGTTTCATTATTTCAGAATTTATTTTTCACTTGCTTTGCTAATTACCATAAACCGCAAAGAAATAACGGGTATATCTACACTTTACATTTTGTTAAATCTAAGCACAAAGGGAAAAATTCATTTGCTACGATTGTAGAAGTACACAGATTGTTATTACAAAGTTGTCTGTAGCGTCTATTTCAGATTTCTTTTGAGCGCGACTGTGTGTCGAAAAAGTTTCAAAGGTTATACTTTTACTTTGAATTCTTTATAAAATATTTTACAAAGCACATTGCCATTTTAAGTTATTTGTAACTCGTTCTCATTTTTCTGGTGCTATTTTCTTTTGTATAGCATTGAAACTTGTGGGAGGTGTTTAGACAAATGAATGTATCAGTTAAGTATTGCTACTGTACTTACCAATGACATTATTTAACCCGTCTTGAAAACACACACACACACACACACACACACACACACACACACACACACACACACACACACACTTACCAGGTCTGGCTGTCACCATGATGACACTCAGGAGCCCCAGGAGGACGTATACACCGGCCTTCATTTTGCTCACACACGTAGTTGACGATGATTCTAGAATGTAACCTTCAGGTCGCTGTTGAATTCTGATGTCAGTTATTCTACAACATTTATACCTCCTACTTTTAATTACACTTTCATTGGTAGTGACTAAAATTATTCGAAAGTAAACAGTAACACTGAAAAGGCTTTCTTGTCCACCCTTTGAATATTTGTCATGACCTATAATTGATGTTTGCAGTTCTATTCAAATTTTATTTATAGAAAAGACTTGTATCTACTACATCAGCAGTCCCGTCAAGAAATGACATATTTAATACAAACATTTACTTATTCCTATTCACTGAAATATCTCTATGAACAGATGCCGTACCTTGTGCTCTTTGTTTTGGATAAATTTAAAGTCAACAAGAATAGTAAGGTGCAGACAAACATCCTGCACACACACACACACACACACACACACACGCACGCACGCACGCACGCACGCACGCACACACACACACACACACACACGTAAGTATGGCACAAAGCTTCAAAGTACCCGAGAGTATAAAATTACATGTTGTTGCTGTTGTTGTTGGCTTTGGAAGGGAAAGTGCTTCCACCGAAAGGCGATTTCGCATTGTGGGGGGGGGGGCAAGGGGAGGAGCAGGGGGGAAAGCTGGAGGTGGTGGTGGTGGTGGTGAGGAGGGGAAGGGACCGGGAGAAGTGTTGTCGTTCTCTTGCGCCGAAGGTGTTGTTTACTGGTGTTGGTGCCCTCTGCCATCTGTAGTGCCGTGCTCTTATGTCCTGTAGGCCTGCCAAGTCCGCAGAGGTGGCGTACTCTCCAGGTTGCCGGATCTCTCAGGTTGCCCTATTTCTATATCCTAGACTTAGTTTGAGGACTTATTTAGATTTATGCTGTTTCTTGTTTGGCCTTCTTCTTCTTCTTTATTTATTTATTTATTTATTTTATTTTTTTTTGGTTAAATAACCAGAGTTAAAGATTACTCTCTTTTGGTTTTAACTCTTTGAAATCATATTGCAGCTCTGGTTATGGGAGACCATTTTTTCAAGTCGTTTTTATACTGATTTGAAGAAAACTGTCATGCTAGCAGGCTCATTTGTCCAGTTTTATCCAAACCTATAGGGGTTTGTTTCAGTCATCAGTGTTTTTCAGGGGGAGGGGCTATTTAGTCATACCGTTTGTCTGTTTATATGAGTTTAGCATGAGGGTGGCTTGTCACCATTGTTACTACTAATGACAGTATAGTATGCCACTGCTCTTTGGGTGGGTTAAGACAGTTGTTAATGTTCAGTGCCAGCCTATGTTTATTTAGGACCTGTCAATTCTTTTCTTTCTTCTTTGTTTTCATGACACTCCAAAAGCACATGTGGGGTGCTAAGCCTGTCCCCACATATGCATGTTAGAGGGTCTTTGTATTTAATTAAATATTCTCCACTTAGCCTCATTCTAGCTATCTTAGACTGGTGGGGCCTACTTGAATTAAAAAAAAGTAGCGTATTACTGAGTTGGTCATCTACCAGTCTCCTAGTTCCTTTACCTTCAGTTTTATATTTCTCCTGCCATCTTATTTTTATTGCTGGTTTTATGGCTATTCTTCTCTCAGTTGGTGAAATAGAGATGTTTAGGGTGGTGACTTTAGGACTGCTACTTTGCTTTACAGCCAGTTTCGCTAGTTTGTCAGCTTCCTCGTTTCCTTTAATACCAATATGGGAGGGGACCCAAAGGAACCTGACGTCTCCGTTTTCCTTGTTAATTTTATTTATGAGGGACAGTGTCTCATATACAATGTCTATTCTGTTGGGTGATTGGTTTTTAAGTGCCTGGAGTGCTGACAGGGAGTCCGATAGTATAAGGAATTGTCGTTGTTCAGTGTCTCTCAGTTTGAGTTGTGTGGTCTCAAGAGCTGTCTGTATAGCAGTCTTCTCGGCTGTGAAGATTGACGTGTGGGTTGGGAGTTTGATTGAAAGGGTCATGTTGTCAGGAGAATAGATTCCCAGCCCGGTTGCTTGCGCTTCAGGGTGGTGGGAGCCATCAGCATATATTTGTGTATAGTTCTTGTAGGTGGTGCTCAGTTTGAGTTTGAACTCTGAGGTGATTTGGTATTGGTGGCTTTCTTTGTTGTATTTGGTGAGATCGGTGTCTATTTGTGGTCGCGGAAGTGTCCAGGGTGGAGTTAGCATGTTGGTGTGTGGGTAGGGTGCTGTAATCACCGTTTCTGCTCCTTTTGTGTTTTCTATGTGTTGAGTGTGTTGTTGAATAGTGGGTTGTGGGGTGGGGCGGCCTGTTCTGTGTCTGTGGGGTTGTATGTGGATCTGTCGGACTGGGTGTTCGGTAGGGAGACACTGCGTCTTATAGTAGTAGTTGGCTGTCCTCTCTTTGATAATCAGGTCTATTGGTTTTTGTCCCGTCTCTGCCAGTACCGACAAGTTGGGTGTCTGCGAAGGTACACCCAACACTACTTTTAATGCTCCGGCCTGGACTGACTGGAGTTTAGCTATGTACGTTCACGAGGAACCCAAACATCGAGCCTGCTTACGTATCCCAGCTTATTCAGGTGGTCGTAGACGCTTTTATGAGGAATGTTCTATGTTTCTGTAATCTCTGGTGTCGTGTCACATGAGTTTGACCAGACCAATGTCTTTATTATAAGGTCAACTTCGTTGATCTCCATGACCGAGGACGAGACGACCAGCACGAAGCTCCATGAACCGTCGGTGGCACTGACCTTGTTGTAGAGAGTTCTTCTCTTGATGAAGTAAAGCAGTAAAATAGTGCAAAAATGCACAGCTTGATTTTCCATCTTCAATTTGTAAAATCTTCAAAACTCAGTCGCTCAAATTTTGTTTTAGAATGAAGCTAGAGCTTTCAGCTGGGAAATGTCAAACAAGAATATAGTTGCGAACGACTCTACTACTTCCAAAAATGAGCTAGCACCATGACTTTGCCACCACCATCATCATCATCATCAGTTTGTGAATGCTGAATGATTGTGTACAATGTCTTTTCGTCTACACGTAGACAGACTGACAGACACTGTACAGTACAACGATGTGCAAAGCAAAAGATAACAAATCATCGTCCGCAGATATCAACCCCAGAGCTGCAACAGCATTAGTTCCTGTTTTTAATTACACTGCTACAGATATTAATTGTTCTAAAGTAAACAGCAATATCTAAAAGGCTTTGCTTTCTCGTTTCAATATTTACCAGTCTATCTAATTTACACACACAGTTCTATTACTTTGTTCCTGTGTTAATAATATAAAATGTAACAGCTGCTCCAGCAGTTATACATATACATGTATCAATACATTCTGATATACCGAGATTACATTTGTATAACTCTGTCAACAGGTATTGCAATATTTGTAGGGACAGATCCAGTGTAGAGAGTTAATAGCATTGAAACAATCAAAACCCAAAAATATTTTTACCAGACGCAAGCACCCAACTGCTGTCCATGAAGACTACAAAATTCAATTATCAAATCCAATCACAGACTGGCTAACATCTCAAAAACGAGTCTTTTTTTTTAGCGACAGTAGGACTAGGGACTTGCCTCAGACAATCAAGATATTTTTGGTTGCAGTGTGTCGGTCACATTTTCAAGATATAATTGCAAGTGTTATTGTGTTAATGTTAAGAAATATTTTTAACACTTATAAAAACAAGTACGGTAGTCTAGAAGAGTAGGAAACAATCATCAGCTACACACGACCGTTGCCCATTCAACCGTTTTTTTCTGACACAAAAGATCAGCAATTTAAACAAGAGCACACAACTTCTATCACTTCGCAATTGAAACTGAGCAACATTAACGACATAATGCTTCAAATTGTATTACTTTAATTGTTTTGTTTTTATGATTATACACAATCGTATCAGACTTGCAGACATTCATTTCCGTCAAAATACAAGTTAGGTACACATGCACACCCACACCCAAAACTCGCGAGCGTGAACACACACACACACACACACGCATGCACACACCACACACACAAACAAACACACACACACACACGCATGCACACCACACACACACACACACACACACACACACACAGACGAAATGTATGCTGTAGCTGTTACAATAGTAATGCCAAGGAATATTGCCTGCAACGTATTTGGTGTGACATGCTCTAAAAGTATCGCGTTTCTTCCAATTATTGCTTGCAGTCTTCCTTTGAAATGTCCACCTTCAGGCTGTACTGAAAGGTCTTTCCATTCAAAACAAATAAATAAATAGTACTCATCAAGACTTCGGCGCGCAAAGTCCATGTGTCGCATCCGTAGAGCAGGATCGGCACTACCAGGGATTTGTACAGCCTGTACTTGGTAGTGAACCTTATCTTGTGGCTATGTCAGATCCTATCTAGCCTAGCCATTGCTGCTGTCGCGATTCTGGTGTGGATATCTAGCGTGGAGCTGCCGTCCTTAGAGAGGGTGGCTCCCAAGTACTTGAAGCTGATGACCTCTTGGAGTTGTACCCCGTTGATACAGATCTCTGCTTTGCCGCCGGCATTAATCGTAACTTTGCTCTGTTCAGTGCTGGGTTGTAGAAACACCCACTCATCATTTTGTCAGCATTGTCATTTTGTAGGTCCAGATCCAGATCCTGTTAACACTGCAGTAAGTCAAGTCAGGTCACAGGTCCAGATATCGTCTCGGTACATGACACACCGTTTCATCAGTTTCACCAGTCTTATTCAGAAAGAAGAAAAACAATGAAAGATAAATTGAAGGAAATCACAAACACGAGCTTCATGTTGTTATATCTGGTTGAATCATTTATACGTATAGTAAAACAAAAAACACTCCGATTTACTGCTATAATAATTTTGTGTTGGTTCCCAGCACTAAGGATACAAACAAGGATGAAGGCAATTGATGCTTTACGCCGAGCCAGCAACTAAAGCTCTATCACGGATAAGCAGTCAGCCATGTAAACATCTGCCACACATCAATATTCTGAGAGTTGCCTTCTGTGCACTCACGTACCGACTGTCAAGTAACAGTATTTATGACCCAGAACAACTGTCCTGAAGACCTAGTTGTGTTGATAGCGTGTATGGTGAGGGTTAGGAGGTGGTAAGCTGTACATTATTATACCCAGAGAATATTCATTAGATGTTTGCTGTTCTGGTTTATAGTTCTCAATTTACTTTAACATTTGAACGGTCAGATGCAGAATAATGTGGTATAATTAAAAGACAACTAATTTGTTTAGCTGCGTAGGAACACCCAGCTGACTGTATGTAACTTTGTATCAAGAAAGCACATCAGACTCTTCACAACGACTTTACAATGGATGATCGTTAGCGACAGATGATGACAGGTATCGGGGCTTCATGATGAGAAGTTGGATGTCGATTGGCTATTTGTCCTGTTCCGGTACTGCATTGCATGGAAGAAAAAAAAGAAAGAAGAAAAACTAAAAAAATAAAATTGAATAAATAAAGAAAATTAAAGGAAATTTGTCCCTCTACTCTAAAAAAAATCAGATCAATTTTGCAAAATTACAAAGGTGAACCAACAAACCAAACACATAACCTGACTGTATTATCGATATGGAATACACAACTCTGTCTATTTTTCAGACGATTGCATTCAAAATTTATTGTAAGACAGTGAGTCCTATTTATAAAATGTGTTTGTGTTTTTGTATGGGTATTTGTGCCCAAGTAAGTCCTCCTCTTCATCCTCATCATCCTCATCATCATCGTTTACAGCGTCACCATTAGCAGCATCAGACACTAAAAAGTAACAGTGCTACAGAATTTGACGCAGATAACAATTTATGAGGTTTATTGAATCAGAGGTTTTGTGGAGATGCTTCCCAACCTGTTGTCGGCTTCCATTAAACCTAATTGTAGTTGATGGTCTAAATATGGAAGCAATATGGTGCCTGTGTTTTAGCAAAAATATTGTTGCCCTTTTATTGTTTTAATATTAACAACTGCTGCTGGAACTGCCCATACAAATTTTGCAATAACTTTCCCCAAATTAATAATTATGTAGATATACATAAATATAGAGTTGATCGAGATATATATATATATATGTCCTACCAAAAATACTAAATATAAGGATATACATAAATATATTGTATATCGATATAAAAAATATAACTGACGACGTCTTAAATTCATTTAATTTTAGCAACACATGAACAAATGTAACGGACATCAGACTTCAACAGCGACCGTAAAGCTCCTGAGTGTCGTCATGGTGACAGCACAACCTGTAAGTATTTACACTACTAGAAATGAATGTGCAGCTATGTACTAAGACTTCCTATATGAATACATGAGCTGAATACATGAATACACATGTGTCACCCTATTTAGGAAACATTTATAGGGCATTTTCATAATGATGCTTTGTTCCATTCTCTTAGTAATTATTAGTTAAGCTTTCACTTTGAAAACACTATTCTTCTTTTTTCATGTGTGTATACGTGTGAGTGTATGTATTGTGCGTGTGTATGTGTGACCTCGGGTATTTGGCTGACTCCTTTATCTGTTAATTTGTTTTAAAAACGAATTATTTCGATAATAATCTTTTGTTGTTCCTCAACATTAATAATAATAATTTTGTCTCACTGGCCAATTAGAATACCTTGCCACTAAGTCTTAAGAATCTTCCTATAAACTCACGAGCAGATATTTTGTTAATCGTAGAAACTTATTTCTTCAAAAAGATTTTTGATCCGGATTAATCAACCCTGAAAACATTGATAAGTTATGTGTGTTGGTGTTTTTCGTAGCTCTCAAATTTAATTTCCCTTTGGTGCGATACGATGAAATAAAACTGCAGTCATTTAAAAAAAATCGTCCTTATCAGTAATTTAATAGTTTCCATTTGGTAATTAATAATTAGAGTTCCATTTATTAGTTTGTTACGGAAATGAAATGTAAGTACATATCAGCAGTCCTGTGAAACATGAAAAAATTAGTGTAACCTGATCTTCTAATCAAATCAAGAAACACGTGGTAGTAATAACTGGATAATTAAAAGGCAAAGACAGTCGTCATTGCTACACTAGGCAAAGACTGTATATTACAGTTGTGTTTCATCATACAAATGAGATGTCAGTGAACACAATGTGTGTACAATGGGCCAATGCTAGGGACGCTGATGAAAGGGTAGCGACGCTTTATGATGGACACCTGGATGTTGACTGGCTCATTGTCTTCTGCCGGTCTTGTCTTGTGGTAGACACACGAGATTTACTTGTATAGTGGCTGCGAGGAATCGTCATATATCACTAGATCTATTGGTGAATATTAAAACTAAAAGACAAAGCCTTTTCAATGGAACTTTTTATTTTAGAACAATCGAAGTCCATAGCACTGAAGATGTAATTACAATCAGGAGCTATAAATGCTGCAAATCCTGGGAGTAACTGACTTAGGACTTCAACACCGACCTGAAGGTTATTTACTAAAATCATCGTCGTCTTCGAAGAAAGATGAAGGCCAAAGTCTACATCTTTCTGGTGCTCCTGAGCGTCGTCATGGTGACAGCAAATCGTGAAAAAGAAGGTAAAAGTCAAGACGTTTAGGAGTATTTGTCTGCCCAATCGCGCTTTGAAAAAATCTTCAGAAAACTTAGAAATGGAATTCTGTTGAGTGAATGATTTGTTTCTGTATACTATGGTAGAATAAAGTGTATATTTAGTGCATATTTCTTTGCGCTAAACCTAAATTGCGCAGAGGTTTTCTGTATACGTATTTCTAATTTTGATGATGTAGAAAACAATTTGTTATCATGCAATCTTTTCATTCCGAAACTTTAGTGATTTGTTCGTATGTTTGTCATGTAACTTGTCTGAGTGCTGCTTCTGCTAAGATGATGGTTAGTATTAATGTCCTTATTTCAAACGCTATTCCTGAAGGGGTGTCAGAGCCGGAAGATATGTCCGAAGAACAGCTGCCACCAAAAGAAGCGGCAGTTGAGCCGTCAGACATCGAAAAGCGTGTTGCCAACCCTCTCTGGATCGTCGATCCTTGGAAGAGGCGCCAATGAAGCTCCTTCCTCTGATTCGACGGCTGGACCTCGTCCAATGATGATGTCACCAAATAAGCGACAATAAATAAAAAGTCCTGAATAAGTCTATGTCAGTAGTTTGTAGCTTGTAAAGGTGTCAATCCATTAAGTACACGTGAGATTTTTACCCAAAACAACACCCGTGAGACCATATGACTTTTGGAGTGAAGCATATCAATGTTATCGTTTTAATTTTCCTTGGTGTTACAGCTTTTAATGGTCTTCATATATTTATCATTAGTTCTTGGAAGGCGGCAATTTAGGAGGAAATGTCCGTCGTTTAGATTTGGCTTTTTGATACTGATGAGGATTCGTGATGTTTCTTGAAGGAGCGTGGTTGTAGAGAAACAGGAAGTTATCCTGGAGTCTGCGCACTTCCGGGATCTGCACCACGTGACACAGAGAGTGATTAGGGGACCAGAACAGAGAAATGTCTAACGAGAAATCTCAAATTTTATCGGGAAACAACTACCAGGATGCATCGAAAGAGGTCATAGTTATCTCAATAGTCGACCTCAGAGCTAATTACATCCTAAGAATTAACGAATTTCTTAATCCCTTTAAACCCTTTAAACGAAAGAGATTTTATATGGAGAAATCATAGTTACACTAAGTGACAACTGAAATCAAGTAAATAATTTTAATCACCGGTGATAGTCTAATCATCAGACGCCACAGTGTTAATTAATGATCAAGAAACATTAGCGTGATAGCTTAACCATCAGAAGACAATTACAAAGAAATCTACCTGTCCATAATCTAGACACGACAGAGACAGATAATTAGAAACAGAAGGTATCCATTATATAACAATATAACTAAACCATTCTATAGCAATCAAACTGACAAACAGAAACAGATGACAGTAAAACACTGTACACATTATGATGTCTGTAGACAACTCTATAAGTGGAACAGTCAGGCTCGAAGGAACAACGGAGGTATAAACTGACTAATTGGAAGAAAAAAATAGTAATGTAGACTGACACAATACTCCTTCCCTTATCTGTGTGTGTGTGTGTGTGTGTGTGTGTGTGTGTGTGTGTGTGTGTGTGTGTGTGTGTGGTTGTAGGCTGGGTGGTGCATGATGACATGTGCCAGCAAGGAAGAGAAGCCATATTGTGGTCACTCGTGCAGGAGCGCTAATACTTTAAACAAAAGAACCTTAATAAGTACTGATGTTGCCTGCATTACTAATCAACCTCATTAGCTAACACAGCTGCAAACCAGGTAGTAATGAGAGCCAGTAGCAAATGTCTCTTACCTGATACATCAGAATGCTCTGCACAAAGTCATCACACGAAATTTCTAAATGTTCCGGATTACAATGCCTACACTGGTTAGCCAAATGCGAGCGCTCGTCCGTGGACTGCCAACATTCACAAGGATCGACACCCTGCTGTACTAAGTATTTTTTCTGTCGGAGGGGCGGTAACGTGCCTCTGGTGGTCATCTTAGTCGGCGGTTGCTTCCTGGTGGAGGTCAAGGGTGGGTCATGAGGATCTTGCGACGCCAGTGGCAGGCGGTTATGTTGCAGCAGCAGTAAGGTCCTCTCTAAATGGTTATCAGCTATGAACAGCGACATTTGTTTTAGAACCATAAGTGTAAAGCAGATATTGAAAAGTGTACATTCGCTAGTGCGATTGTTATGTTATGTCATGCACGCTCTTTTAGCACAATTGCATTCCTTCATATTGTTTATTACTTACAGTTTAAAGGCATAATCGAGTTATACCACATCAATCGCAGACTAATTTATGGTATTGTAAAATAATAAGTCTAATAATAAAGGTTATTTATTAGAGAGCAGTATCTTACACACGATGAAGTGTCATTGAGTAGCCACAAGTCACTGAGTATACGGAATGCGAATAGGCTTAAAAAACTTAGGGGGATGATTACTCCTACCGGCAGGCAAAAGAGCAAAAAACAAAAAACAAAAAACAAGCAAAAATAACAACAAACAAACAAACAAACAAACAAACAAAACAACCCAAAACTGGTATTCTAACACGGACGTCGTTTTGAGGTAACAACCGTGAAAATTCTAGTGTTCACATTTTCTTAGTACGGTTTGCTACGTTGCCTTTCAAAAATATTCCCTTTCAGAAAAAAATCTGAGCCTATGCGTGGGAAGACAATATTTGTTCTGCTGACCGCGACCCAGCGATGTTTATCTTTTTAGTGGACTTTGAAAAACTAGAAAAAAGAAAATGGTCAGCAGTGCATGGTATGACAAGATTATTGGGAGGAAAAGCTATAGAATACAACCAAAAACAAACCCTCCAAATTACAATCCAAACATCCTCAAGAAAAGAAAAGTACAAACATCATCTTACAAACTTTTACGACATTAACGCTTACTATTGCAAATTTATTAAACAGGAAAAGTGCATGCCCAGAATGCTAGAGAAATATCTCCATAGAAACAGTAAAATCGAATAAAACCAACGTAAGCTACGAGAGAGCAAGACACCAAACATTGTAAAAGAGATTTGTTCATGCTTCTTCCAAACTGACTTCTGCAACTGGTACACGTCACAACTTCTCCTACCCAGGTATTAGAGGTGTGGGAGTAACAAATATACAACTCAAATTAATTGCTGTCAAGACATCTCGTGGTAGATCCTGTCATAGACGAGTTTAAAGTTTCAATGTCAAAGCACACCAAATGTGAAATGTAAAAACTTTGAAAGCAAATCCTTTAGAATTTACCAAATTTAGAAGAAGTAGGATCCTCCCAGTTCCTTGGTTGTGAAGGCTGCTTGTAGAGATGACCAACACGTAACTTGCTCTTCGGTGTATGTCTGTGTACACGAGAACCAGTCAGGGCAAAGAGAAACTGGTGACTGTAGCCAAGCTTGCGGACAAGTGTGCGTATCTCCTTGACGTAGGGAAGAGTGAGGTCATCAAGCGAGGATCTGGGGGATGATATTCTTGCCCTGGATGTAGCATGCTTCACTTTTCCGTCATTCACATTTGGGAGCTTATCGCCATATCGCTGCTGTCTGTAATGTTGGTAGAACTGGGGGTCAATTTGTTCTTGGGAGCTGTAGCCAGGGCTCATCGATGACGTATGCAACATAGTATAGTCAAGCTTATGGGCTGCCTCTTCGGGAGGACTTGTGAGTGTCCCCGTTGCGATTTCTTTGAAGACCTGACTTTCCGACTGGCGTCGAAGGCTTGAAGGTGAGCTGGACGCCTCGGTGCTGTCGTGGACAAGCAGCTGTGGGAGAATTAATGTTTTATTATCCATCTGGGCCTCTAGAACGCAGGTTTCGCCTAGACTTTGCCTCGGGAATTGTTGGGATGTTTCAGTATCTTCATGTTCTATTCTGTGTCGTAATGCGTCTACAATACTTTCTCTTTGGTGAAATGAGGTTTCACTTTTCCTTGTGGAGTTTTGAAGCTCATCAGTACTTG
The DNA here is from genome assembly GCA_004794655.1 of Marisa cornuarietis. NCBI lineage: Eukaryota > Metazoa > Mollusca > Gastropoda > Architaenioglossa > Ampullariidae > Marisa > Marisa cornuarietis. The sequence continues at coordinate 71,151 of SMMW01000053.1, forward strand.
TATAGTCACTTAAGTGGGTTAATGTTTTATCTGGACTTTCGGTTTGGGAACATTGCGAAGCAGCAGTATATATGTATCCGCTGAGTTCTGATGAAACGATGCTTTCCATGAAACGTTGCTTTGGGAAACCCTCTGAAACATCGGTGTCTACATCTTCTGTTTTATGTGCTAGCATTTCACCTAGACTTTCCATCCAGGAACGCGAGAGATCGGATTCTATCTCATATCTTGTTCGTGTTGAGGTTTCAGCAAGACTTTCCCTTGGTGTACGTTCCAACACACCGGCATCTTTCGATTCTCGTTGCTGTGTTGAAATTTTCGAACTTTCTCTCTCTCCTTTGATGTCACCTTCCATTACCTTGTCTTTTTCTTTGTTTTCACTGAGACTTTCGCTCTTAGTTTCGGACCAAGAAACCTCTCTGCACCTTTCTGAGTTTTTGTCGTTTGACCATGCATTTCGGTCCAACTCTTTGTTCCCTTTATCTTCACCTTCACCTTTTTGCTCGACGCTGGCCTCGCCATGGGCTTCAACTTTAGCTTCAGACTCGACCTTAAATTCTCCTTCTCCTTCACTTTTGATGTCAATCTCAACCTCGACTTTGCCATCGTCATTGATCTCGCTCTCGCTGTCGACCTTTCCTTTAAAGTCAGATATATCATTACCTTCCTCCTCTCCTTGGTCCTTAATCTCAACCCCAGCTTCACTTTCGTCTTCACATTTCTCTTTGTCGCTCAATTCAATCTTTTGTTCGATCTCATTGTTGAGAATGGCTTCGCTATCAACATCACCTTCGACGTGGTTTGAATCCCCTTTTTGATCCTTCATCTCACCCTCCACCTCGGTCTCATCCTCGGCTTCGCTTATAACCTCGCCTTTGACTTCGAGGTTGTCTTTAACCTTACATTCTTCCTCATCCTTATTCTCTCCGAAATTTTCACCCTGAACGTTGTGGCCATTAAAACTCAACTTCCTTTCAGCTGCAGTATTTACCACTTGTCTGGCTTCATCAACAATTTCGACCTCGTCGGAAACCTCGACTTCAACTTTGAGATTGATATCAACCTCGCTTCCAACTTCAAGCTTATCTTCGAGCTCTTCGTTTACCTCATCCTGGATTTTGTCTGCATACTCAGATTTTATTTCTCTTTCTTCATCAGCTTCGCCGTCTACTTCACCATTCATTTCGATGTTGCCGTTAACTTTTTGGGCTTCGCTTTCAACAGCAGACACGTCTTTGGCTTCAGTTTCGGTTCCACATTTTTCTTTGAGGTATTCCTTCACGTCATCTTGGAATTTACTTTCCGCCTCAGATGTTATCTTTGGTTCTACTTCAAAATCGGGTTCATCGTCACTCTTATTATTGAGGTCTTCTATTACTTCATCCTCGATTTTGCTTTCAACCTCAGATTTCATCCCATTTATCTCCTCAGCTCTGACTTTATTTTCTCCCTTATTTTCAAGGTCTTTTTTCACTTCATCTTGGATTTTGCACACATTCTCAATCTCGTCTTCTGTTTCATCTCTTCCTTCCTCTTCATTATTATTTTTAAGATCTTCTATTACTTCATCCTGGATTTCGCCCCCAGTCTCTATTACTTCATCCTGGATTTCGCCCCCAGTCTCTATTACTTCATCCTGGATTTTGCCCCCAGTCTCAATTTCTTCTTCTTCTTCTTTTTCCACGCGTTCGCTTTGATCTTCATCTTCGGTGTTAACTTTCGCCTTAACCGCACATACCATATAGTCTTGAGCATCAGACCCACCTTCTTCCGCCTCGTCCATGATTTTATCTTCTCTTTCGCTTTCAAATTCACCATCTTCCTCACCATCGACCTCCCCTTCGCTCTCATCCTCAATCCTTTCTTGACCGTCATCTCTAAACTCCTCACCTGGTTCAGCCTCATTCTTTCTTTCGCTGGCAACTTTGCACTCATCCTGTTCCTTTTCGTCTTTCTGACCATTCTCCCCATCTATCAGAGCATTGACATTGACTTCCAGTTCTCTCTTAAATCTGACTAACTCATCGAGATCCTCGTCATTGTGGAACTTTACCTCCTCTCTCTCGCTTTTAATCCCTCCTTCATCATCGTCTTTGCACTCTGACGTTTCTTCATGTTCGCACTCTGACTTGTCCTCAGTCTGTTTCTCAACTTCAACTTTGAATTCAGCTTCCATGTCAAGCTCATTTTCCCCTTGTTTTTCTCGCTTGACAAAAATATAGGTTCCTTTCTCAGACTCATCCTCGCCTTCATCCCTGGTCTTTGACCCTGAAACGCTATTCCTTTGAGTATCCGAAACCTTTGACCTTGCATCTTTTTCCGACTTCTGCTTGACAGGTATAGAGATCGGTAAGATCTTTTTGCCTCTTAGTTCCATCACACTAGAGTTAGAGGGTATCGTTGGTTCTGACAATGTCTTTTGTCTCGCCAGCGTGGCAGCAATATTCGTGCAGCCTTCTGACGCCCTCCATGCGCGAGTATCTTTGCTGCGGCTTTGTAAAACCTCTGCATGCATCCAACTCCCGCGCTCCTCTGTTGGCTTATTTTGAGACATCTCCGGGGATTGTTGATCCTTGTTCTTGTGTGGATGAGCCTGTAGTTTTCTTTCATGGACAAGAAGGTGGTTTGTGCTTTGCTCGTTCATCTTTGTAACACTGCCTGCGAAAGAAAAACAGTGGTAGGTGGAGAGTCAATGTCTGGTCGAATTATTCAGTAAACAAAAACATTTCGTCGCTTTAATCGGATTCATGAAAGGACAATACGATGTCAAGGCAAAGTAAACGCTTGATATCTGTGTTCGACATCTTAGCTGCACTTGTCCACATCAGTCAAGACTGTTTAAGTGACATGACTGAGCGACATCTGATAGTTTTAATGGACCACACGTAAAATGCTTCACCAAACAGATGCACCCACTTCCACAAATATGTACACACACGCACGCACACGCACAGGCACACACACAAAGATCTACACATACACAGGAACACAGGGGCGCACACACACACACACACGCACACACACGCACACACTACCGCTCTCGACAGTAAAATCTGTCAGCCGTGTTCAATGTTACGTCTCATCAGACCTTTCCCGTGTGACGTCACGACACTCGGCCTATCGCACACCGTCCTCTTGACCTCTTGACTTTTGTACCGCTTGTAAATCTGGAAGACAACATCCGCAATGCAGTCCTTCCCAACTGACAAAGACATTCTAGAAGCCATCCCTTTACCGATTCCCTCCCGCAACGACGACGTGATTGTCAAGTGTGCGTCGTCATCTGTAGATTTACAGGACTTGCTGGCCATTCGCTTCCACACTAACGTATGCTGTTATGAGGAGTGAGGTGCACAACACTGCTTGACTCAAGCATCCACTTAACCAACGTAGCCGACTGATGGTCATTATCTGGTGACGCGTTGTGCACCTTGCCCCCAACTGAAGTACACTGCTACAGTCTCCACATCTCTTTTGTTCCTGTGATGTCAGCACCCGTTGACAATGTGGCGCCAGTGATGGTCAGCGAGACTACTAAGCCAACAATAGTTAGGATCATAATTCATGACCGTTTATATACTGTTAACAATTATGGTGTACACGCCGTCATATTTAATACCTTCACCTTAAAACAGATGGGAGAACAAATAACAACCTGTTTAGATAAATCTGTCAGGGTGATAAACAGTCCATTGAAAATGTATTTGTTTTTAAAATAAAAGCTCGTCTTTATATCACGTGACATTTGTAGAAGACAACGTATTACAGTTCCTTTGTGAATAGGGAGCAGCTATATTACCCAACATCTCCGGCATCTTTCTGTGTGTGGCGTCATCACTCACATCTTACTGTTACATCACCACTGGTATCTAGACTTGTCTCATCACTACCCATATCTTAATGTTTCTTGTCACTACCTGTGTTTTTCTGTACTTTTCCTGCCATTCTCACCTCTTCTGAAGCTTCCCTTGAGCACGTGACTCTCCTGTCTTCTCCTCCATCTTCCTCTTCCATTACATTTTCGATTATCTGCCCAGAAATACAGAAGGAGTCGGGTCGAAAACGTGGCCCACTTGTCTTCATTTAAAGTCTCCTTATGTATTTTTACATCGTAAATACTGAAACATTAGACATCTTAATATCGCCTTTTATACCCACTCTCACGCATCTGTAAAGAAGATTTTTTTCTTGGACGGAGGTGTGGAAAGTTTAAACAGAAACGAAAAGGTTAATTGCAAACCAAACGATATTGTCAACAATCTTTATTCTCACCTACCGATGACTGATGATACTGATCTGTTTTCTTTCTGGTAAATGTAAAGCAAGAAAAAAATTGACAATAATCTTTGCGAGGCGCCAGTTGAAGTATTTGTCCAGCAAATCAGTAATTACTCAAAATTCAGTCATATCACGAGTTTCAAGTGTCAGACATGACAATAGACCGAAAGCTATCTGCTATAGTTATGATGGCAATAGCTAGTCAAGGATTTCAGTAGTCAATCAAGTGTTGGTAGCCTGTGAGTTGTTAAACAAATTCTATACAGTTTTTCTCTACATTACTTCAATTAAACATCCATCAGCAACATTGTGCGCGAAATCTTGCGAAGGGCTTGTGTTTACATTCAGTAAGAAACAGTACTTTCCTGGCTTTGATATCTGTCATAACCCTACACACTGCTCGCTATCACTTGCAGGTTAGCCTGCAGCTCAACATTTAGGGGTCAACTTACTTTTCTTCTTCTTCTTCTTCATCTTCGTCCTGCCTCATTATAATGTCGGCCAAGTCTCTGACGCTGGCTGTGACGGAGTTGATTTTCACTGACAATTGTGACGAGAAAGGCTGAGAATTAGAAACTAGTAAATGGTCTGCTAATCTGCTTCTAGCAGACAAAGTATAGTCTAATATTCTGACCAGGTAACTGTGTTGGAAATACATCTATTGTATGATTGTACAGGGGCCTCCCTACAAGGAGGCGATGATTCTGTCTTCTGAACGGAGGCTACTGGGTTGTACAGTCACCAAGAAAATTTGAGTTAAGGGTTCAGTACCAGGAGGAGTCGTAGTGTTGATGATGGTAATTAAGTAAAAGGTCGTTCCCTAACCTTTTCAGGTCTTTAGGGAGTAAGGTGTTCAAAACCTCACATTTCTCCATTACCTGTGGGGGCGGTGTCCATATCTTCTCCCCCCTCCCTTACCTTTCCTGACACTCTATGGAGTCAGGTGCCCATTCTCAACAGTTGGAACATGAAATATATTAACTGGACTCATCTTTATTGACAGATAATCCATCGTAATTACTTAAGATTTGACCAAATAATAAAAACAACCTTTCATCTGCATTATTTGTTAAAAAGATGTTCACTAACATAAGACGATGAGATGCTAACTGGTCCATTTGTTCTACCAAATCTTTCTTGGAAAGATTTATTTCCACGCACACCGATATGCATTAGCATACGAATGCAGAAACGCGTGTGCCCACACCCACAGGCACACTCATATTTACAGAAGAGAGAGAAGAGTATCAGAAAGCGAGCACACACATAATATATATATATATATAATACACATATAAATAGAAGAGAGAAATTGAAACACACTCTCATACAGATATACGCACGCACGCGCGCACAAACACACACACACACACACACACACACACACACATATGGGGAGTGTCGCAAACACGCGTGTTAACGGTGATGTCATTCAAGTTACTCTCCCTCTTTCTTCTAGTTTTGTGCAGACACCAGTCATTGCTCTTGCACTAATCCTCAGTAAAACAAGAAAATATTACGTACCTGTACACAAACATCAACTTACCCATTTCACAATGGTCTTCATTTTCAGCTTTTGTACTGAAAGCATCATATTTTACTTTGAAACTACTAGACGATGCCATAGCAGTCTAATTAATTTGGTTTTGCTAAGCTAAATATTCTTTGTATTAATCTAACATCCCAAGCTAAGGACTGATAACAGCCGACATAAAAGAAAGGAATCACACGAACAAACTAGCAAACAGCAAAAACCTTTCTGTGTCACGATGAATGTATTGAAGTTGTCTGTCTGATGAATTGGACGTGTGTTTATAGTGATGGCATGCCACCCCTGATTGCCTTGTGTATCTTCCCACTGCTGGGTCGTCAACGAACACAGTTCTCTTAAAGGTCTACCCGATTACAATATTATTTCTTTATGATCGGGTTAAGCTCGTTTTAAAATAAAAATTCCCAAAACATGAGTACATAATGATCCTTAATGTTAAAGATATAAGCCTTCAAACATCGGCATTCTCACCTGCAATTAGGAAGGCGGAAAAAATTACTCTCCTGTACTGAAGAGTTCTCTCACGTGATCGCAGTATTTGTAACAACGTAATTTGCATGTCTTCCAGTGAAATGAAGAAACATCGCTCAGGTTGTCGTGTTCAAGAAGTGAGCTTTTTCGCCTCAAAAATGAAACAGCTGAATTTGGAATACAGCCTTACAGATTAGAACTTTATTTAGAAGCTTCGAATGAAGTTAAAAAATAATTAAATGGTCCAAACTGAATTCATTCAACAAACTGGTAAGTCAATCAGATCAAAATTTAATTGACAACAATAGTTACAACTGACTGCGGATGAGGATTTTTTACAATTAAAAATGTAGTGATAGTTTGAAACATGTTTATCGATGTAAAAACTTATTTCTTCCTCATTTAGCTGCATGCACAATTTTCTATTTACTTACTGATACTCGATCGCACGTGTTCTCGTTTAAGCTCCACATAATATGTTTATCTCCCTCACTTCTTTTTTTTTTCGTTTTTTTAGCTGTTTCGATCACGCACATCAATGGCGCCCTCACACTGTCAGTTGTTGTTAGCATTATGCTGATAAAGATACGACTGATGATGTGTATGTGACTATCACACCATGTTACTTGTAGACCAGACGGTGTAGAAACTGTCGATGTTGTATATCTGATGCTTGATCTACCAGCAGTCGTAGTTGGTTTTAACAGCTCGTGCTGTTGTATAGTAAGCACTGCTGTAGGAATAACATTTCTTTGTTTACTGAAAGTCCAAGACTTGCTTGTACTGTATAAGTGACTGCATAACAATCCATTTTGAAATGTTTGGACCAAATTCATGAGTACGGTGTGGGGACCAAGTTCGCACGGCACGTTTGAACAAAGTGAATCCACTGGCGTGTGCTGCCATTATCTTTAGGACTTCCTTCATGAGTACAAACTCACTCCCTCTGAGTGTGGAAGAGAACATTCAGCAACAGCACAATGTGTTCTGGTCAGTTTTCTTTTACCGAGGATGGCATCTTTTCTCTTCGACGTATGCTAGTGCAAACGGCGCTATTTTTAGAAACACACTCGTTTCGTCACTTCCTGTTTTCTCGACAAATCCAGGTATGCTTTAGAGAAAAATATTAATATAAAATCTTTCATACCTCTCTGTCATAAAAGACCACCGGAATATGTTTTTGTGATACTTTGTGCTCTGTTTCCAGCGATTTTTGCTCAGCAATCGGTTTGACCTTTAAGCTCATAAGCAGATAGATATTATGACTTTTTCTTAGTGAGCGTAAAATTTCAGGGTTACTTTCATTGGTTACTACTTTAACTAGCTCCTCATCACGCTACAAATGAATAGGTTATCATGTACACCGCTCACCTTTTTGATTTTTCCTGCTGGCTTTCGGGGGCTTTAATAGTCTCCATGGCTGAGCTGATCCACTTGATTCTCTCCATCATGTCTAAAATTTCCAGGTACATGTTCTGTCTGCAGTGAAACACGAGACAACATACGTATGGCTTACATCATTCGAATTGAACCCAGGGAGGAAAAGTAATCTTTCTCTTCCTGGTCGATTGAACATAAAATCGCCCCCCCCTTCCATGGTGATACAGGAGCACCTAGCCACACAAACCTTTACATCCTCTGAAATATATTGGCTTTTCATGTACGTAAAGATTTGTATGTGTTCGTCTTAACATTAAGGCTAGGAGTGTAACTGAATGCCAGTGTGTCAGGTGAGACATCAGGTGAAGTATCCAGAAAAAAATCTCTCACCTCATTTCCTCCTTTGCTTCTTCTGTCAGGTCACCATGGAAACTATCCACACTCGCCTGAAATAGGGACACAACGCTCGTCATTTTTTTATATTAATATAGCTAAATGTTCACAGCATGTGGCTAATGTTTTAAGAACATAGGGATGCTGCACTTAAAGTGGCTTAAAAGTGTTCGTTGCTGAAGTATACAAAAATATAATATAGACAATTATGATCAATCCTAGTATTCCTTAATAAACCAAATACTCACAGAGCCCAGATGGTGATCCGTGAGCCACTGAAATGTTTAAAAAGGCAAATAATTCACCAAATTATCGCCGTTGCAGACTTGTAGATGTCAAATTTAAAACGATGCAAGGTATTGAGTTTAAATATTTGTACTTTGTATTAAATATCATATAACTAAAACATTCACTTGCTCGTTTATAAATTACTCAAAGACTTAACGAACTTTGGTACACGACTTTATAAAATATTGAAAAATTGGATAACAAAAATTGGTGATGAGGGTATCTACATAATGCAATGGCAAGTTGGCGACTTACATGTTGTCGCTCCAAAGTGTCCCTGAAAATGGGAACCACAGCCGTGTAGCTGTTGATGATGTTTTTGAGATGCTCACAGAGCTAATTAACATATGCAAAGACAAAATCTTAGTGTCACACACACACACACACACACACACAACACACACATACAGATTACACCACACATAGAAGAATAAATTAGTCAAACAAGAAACAATAAGGAAAACAGAAGGACGCAAACACATACATTATACGACAAAGAACTTCCATCAAAATCATACTGCGAAAACTTATCGCCTTAGATATTTTGCACCAGCTCAAAAATAGTTTTAGCGTCATCTGCTTCTGATGCACAAAGAGGATGGGCAACGCAGACTTGATGGAAGACCATTTTCAGTTTGCTTTTATCGCAGGGAAACCAGACAAAGATGTTAATGGCGAAGATCACATTACAGATTTGAAACAAAACTTTTTGTGACTAAAAATTTTCCTGTCACTTATTCTGCATTTAATGCTGATTTCTGTGCTCTTCCCACTTTTTACATCTTGAAGATGGACGAATTTCAAGGCAAATGCTAGTGAATAATGACAGCAAATGGCACGGGGCTTCAAGAGGAGGAAGGTCAGGTGTCCATTAGTCTTGACGATCCATTCCTCAAATGAATAAAACAGCTGATTTCTGTAGTGGGTAAACACAATTTCTTAATCCTGTTATCGAAGTTTTGAGACCACAAGAAAACTACCATTTTAGGGGAGAATGACATTTTTGTAACCGGCTGACATGCACTGCTTTGTAAGCTTGTGAAGGTGGGTGGGGTGTCAATGCGTTTTACGTTTACATGTTTGCGTGTCAAAGAGCCTGTGAAATCATCCTCTTGCCCCCTTTTTTAGGGACACTTAATAATGGAAATGAGCTGAGCTTCTCGCGTTGACCATTAAAAAGATTTATGGTAGGTTTGTGGGACGGAATTTAAATCCCACCAATAGGAATTGCTTGTCTTCCCGGCGTTTCCTTCAATTCTTGAAATGCTGTGGGAGTCATCAGTCATGTCATTACTATATATCGGAAGTATTTCAAGACCAAGCAGTTTGAAATAATTTTTTAATGATTAGGTAAAGATATTATCTCTGCAAGATACACGAGTACAAACATCCCCAGACAGAAGACGAGATCAACACCACAGACGTCAGGATTGTACATGGTCATGTTGTGAAGATCTCTGGGAGAATTGGTAACGTGTTAATAATATTTACTTAAACAAAATCACAGTTTTGACCTCTTTCTTTTCGTAGTGGTAAAGAAAAAGAGGAGGAAGAAGAAGAAGAAAAAGATGATGATGATGATGATGATGATGATGATGATGATGATGATGATGATGATGATGATGATGATGATGATGATGATGATGATGATGATGATGAGGAGGAGGAGGAGGAGGAGGAGGAGGAGGAGGAGGATTCACCTTCTTGAGGTGCAGGTTGATGTCAGACATGTCGTCCATGACTCCCTGCTGGCTGACATGAGTGACACTGACCTTGTCTTGTGTCTGGCTACCGAAAGGTTTTGCTGCCTCGCGCTGCATGTTACCGTTCAGCAACATCTCTCCTAGGACTTCCTGGATGTCTTCGCTGCTGCTCTTGCTCACGTCCTTCCACGAAGGCCCGTCCGCTTCCACCTCATTCGTGGTGCCGTCGGAGGCCATCTGGGACCTGGAGCTGGTGCTTCCTTGTTGTAGTTGGCTACAGCTGAACCCTACAGTAGTGATAAAATGCTGAGACTGTATAACGCTGATACTTAAACAGTTCGCCATTATTATTTAAGGCATGACACTAAAAATAAACATTCAGAACTGCTCACCTGATAAACGTGAAGCAGAAGTTAAGTTGCCGCTACACCTGGATTCTGTACTTAGTTTGTTAACCTTCCATTTCAGGAGGTTTTAAGAGTTGATGAAATCAAGACAGGAGACTAAAATGTCGCCTACCCCCGTCTCCACTGATATGTTGAGACTGCCGTCTGCTGCGTGCGTCGGCTACCGCTACGTCAAAGGTCTCGTGACGTAAGGGATGTGACGCAATTGCTGACGAATAACGAAAGCAAGCACGTGCACAATCATTAATAGCCACACGTCACGTGACAGACACCTACACAACAAGTGTTGAAGCATACCTACTGAAAATGTACACCAGCAGGATTGTATTGATGCGAAGGGGTCGCGAACCACTGTCTCGTCACAGATATCCCAAGCTGCACCGCGACTTTATTAATAGTTAGCTTATCGGCCTTTGTAGGGTGGAACCCTTACAGCTTGAACTTTCCCTTTAAACACCTGGTGGCGACTACTAAATCCGAATTAAAAGTATTTCTAATTACAAAGTTTAAGGAGTTTAGTAGTTTACATTTCGCTAGATGTATCTCATCATTTTCCACATAGAAGGCACATTGAGGCAGCTAACTGAGAAGTGGCTCACTATATCTAAATCCAGGTCTGTAAGAGACACACCAGCTCTTTCTTTTTCTCCGCCTTTTTCTTCCCTCATCCCTTCTGCTGCAAAACTAAGTATACTAAACAACTCTGGTGCACTGTACACTCTTTAGCTGTAACCATGGTGGCAGACTATTAAAATTCTAGACTGACATACAGAGTACACAAGAGAAACAAACTAGATACTAGGACAAACATCTATGCATAGAAATATACATCAACAAAATAAGACACATCAGCCATATAATTCAGCAATATTCGTAAGCTAACAATTAAACGTTGATATTAAAAATAATTGGTTTATAATTATAATTTTCGATCCCTACTTCCCTCTCGCCATCCCCAACATATTCCACACGTCTCCATCTCCAACAGTGCAAAATCACCTCTAGGTGGAAGCACTTTCCAAACAAACGAATCACACACACACACACACACACACACACACACACACACACACACACACACACACAATAACAACAGTCTGTCCAAACTAGCGACTCCCCCAGGCCTGTCTGGGAAACCTGTTCCACAGAGATGATGGCGGCTCAATCTTTGGCTAATGCTCCGTTGATTGTAGTGAGTGGACCGAGTCTCCCTTCCTTGTCACCGCAGCTTTTGTCACTGATGCCGACGACCTCAGGTCTGTTTAAGACTTCTTTTTATAGATCAGGCGCTGGAGTTGCTCGAGTCTGGAATTTTCTGTGATTTGTTTCCCGGAGCCAATGGGCGGAAGACGTCTGGCGAATGTGTTGACCTTAAGACGCGTCTGCTTGTTCCATTTGATGAGCGCGTGCAGATGTAAACGTTAAATTTATTACATTCTCGCGATCAAAGGTCATCGAGACAAGACACACGACAGTTTGGAGTGGCCGCTGGGCGTGCAGGGACGTTAGCTAGTGACGTCAGAGAGGCGATAATCGTTCAGCTCCTCCTCAGGTCGGAGAGAGGACATGTGTAAAGGGAGAGAACTGTTGAAGGTTAGCGACCTTGATGACAGAAGCAGTGTAAAGAAAGCTTTACTAGGCAGGTCCGTCGTGGGTGGCACCACCTATATAATTATCTAGCCCCCCTCCACCACCACCACCACCACCAGCATCCCCACCTTCCTTAGAAGCCTTCCACAAAAATATATGCACTCATTATCGAGTGCGTGCAGATTTTTCCCCCTTTGATGATGATAATGAGGATTAATATTTCTTTGGGCAGTTTGCTTCTGGGTCCGCTTTCATGTGTGGACAAAACAACGCTGGACGGTCTGTCACTCCTCTTACTGCTTTCTTTCTCTTTCTCTCTCTCTCTCTAGCGGAAGTTGATCGACCAAACACTCTAGCAGCCTCCATCTAGGATATAAATATTATTTTAAGAAGTTCCTGGGCTTGTTGCTTTAGTCGATCCCGTTTCCTTGAAGCCAACACTTCTTTACCACTTAGGCAAGTTGTCAAAACTGAGATGCTAGTAGTCGGCAGTGCTTGTGAGCTGGGGTAGCTATCTTGGTTAGTCAGCTACACTCCTTAGTTGGGTTAGCCACGTGTTTGTCAGCGGGACTAGTCTTTCCCAACTGATGTCCTTTTGTCTACATGAAGTGATATTTTCTAAAATGATGATCTTGAACAACAATGGTAGCGATGACAGAGTTCGGAGAGTCAACCAGAGCCATCGTCAGCCATTTTTGCAATGCTCACCTAAGAGTATAAGCAGGTCATATACTTCACAGTCCACAGAACGAAGTCAGAACTGTAAGAACGTTTAATTAAAGTGTAGAGGAAATAATTAATCCTCTATATGTATTGCAAAAATTGACTAAAAGGCCTCTAGATGAATGATGCATGTCCTTCTTTACTTCTAGAGGGAATATTTTTGCTGATCAGAACACGCAGCTCCTTAAGTAATATTGCATTGGTAATTCCACGAGAAAGTTCTTTAATGGCTTTCATTAAAAATGTCAGCTTGATGACATATCACATTTTACTCCCTTGTGGAATGTGAGCTGTGTTCAGAGTGGCAGTTGACTATACTAACCATCTCTCCACGACTAAAACTGTGTCAGCACACTAAACTGACCTTTTAGTTCAGTAAAATAAAAAGATGGAGGGCTTTGTGGAACAATCTCCCAGACAGAGAGAGAGAGAGTGCTGGGTAAAATGAAAACAAAAGCATAAAATGGGCGACTTATTCTCAACCTGTAAGTTTATCAGCTTTTTCAATTTGCTACAGCTAGACACCAGCCTGCACACTTCATTATCGTTTCCTGGAGAACAGGCAGCTAGGAGAAATTATCGATGTTCATAATTACCTTTCTGAGGTAACTAACGGTACAACTACCTCCAGACCCCCCCCCCCCATCACCAGTTCCTATTCTCCGTTCTTTATGTTTTTCTTTCTTTGGATGCTTGCTCCTCATCATGCTCGATTTCCAGCCCAATTTCGAAAGAGGTTTTCATCCCCAATCGATAAGTCTGTCCCTTAAAGAACGAAAATGAGGGAAGAAGAGGAACTAGTTTCCATGGCTACTAGTGCATGTTAGGCAGTCCGCTCTCTGTATGAGTGTTGCTTACACTGATATCAAGGCGGGGAGGGGTTTGGAAGAACAAAGAGGAGTACGGAGATGGAATGTTTTGCCACGTCGCAAGTTTTTTTTTCGCAACGGCAAATAAATCAAGAAGGCCATGGCCATTAATTCTGGCACGAACTGACTTTTTTGGGAAAAGGACATTCAGACACTAGCCTGTGGAGAAATCATCTCCCTCTCTCTCTCTCTCCCATGCCAGACTTTTTATTTTAATGTTTCACGTCCCTTCTGTATGTCGTTCGATTGGGATGTCATCTACTTATCTAATCCTCCGTCTATACATGTATTATTATATCTGTCTGTCAATGTATCAGTGTGTCTGTCAGTGCCAGTGTGTCATCCTCTCCATCCCATCTTCCGACTGTCCGCTCATCTGCTTGTCTCTCTATTCTTCTGAGTGTTTGTCAGTCTGTCCTGGTGGCTGGCTGGATAATCGAGTGAACAGTTTGATCACCGCTACGCTAATATCTTCCTGCAGAAAAAGGCCGCTGGGGCCTGGGTAGAGTTGCACGTGAGGTCTTCAGTCGATTTTGACGTTAAACCCACGTTTTTGGTTTAACTTCCACAAATCTCTGTTTGTTGTCAGGTTTTACAAATGAGTCAAGTTGGAAATGTCTTAAGTCCTCGGTCTCAAGCGACAAGTCGACTACTTAAGACAAACATAGCAAAGTCGGCTTGCAGGCCAGACCAGCGACTTATTTTAAGACATCGCATGCAACCCTGGCCTGGAGACGCCGGCCTGACGGTGCGCGCGGCATGATGGGAGGACGTAAGGTGCGCGTGGCATGATGGGAGGACGTCAGCTATAGGCAGAACAAGAAGAGATGTCGGACCGCCTGGGATCACGTGACATATGACAGACGGAGAGTGTAATCAAGTCTGTGTTTGCAGCGTGACAGTTTGGCAAACATGTCGTAATAAAGTTCCTCGGTATAATGCTGCGCCTGCAAACACGTGTAGGCACACAGACACAGGTGTGCGTGCGTGGGTGAGTGCGTGTATTAGTGACGGAGTACGTGTAAGTGTGCGCGTGTATAAAGATTTGTGTGCTTTTGAATCCTCACATAAATGTGCGTCTGTAGGTATATGGGAAAGAAAACTTTGTTTATTCGTGTGTGTACGTATGCGTGTGAGTGTATATAACACCGTGTATGTCTGTGTGTGTGCGTGCGTGCGTGCGTGCGTGTGTGTGTTTTATTCGTGTGTTTACTTGTATAGTGTGTGCGCGTGTGCTTATAAGTGTTTGTGCGTGAATATGTGATATAATTTATGTGCGTGTGTAGGTATATGTGAGAGAAAAGTTTGTTTATTCGTGTATGTATGCGTGTGAGTGTATATAACACCGTGTATGCCTGTGTGCGTGTGCATGCGTGTGTGTGTGTGTGTGTGTGTGTGTGTGTGTGTGTGTGCATGGGTATATAAGCATCGCATATTTGTGTCTGCACGTGCATGTAAAGGTGTCTGAGTGCGTATCTGTGAATGGTTGATATTTGTGTATTTGTTTGGAAGAGAAAAAGTTTAAATGTGGATGTGAAGGAACTTGCTCACGTTCGTGCTTGCGTGCATATGCATTGAGAGCCAGCATCCATTGTGTGCGTGCGCATATGAGAGGCGAACACTCTCTAGCTCTGCACACTCTAGTCACATCCAGAAATTACTGGACATAACTCTGGAAATACCTTACCTCTTAACACAAATCGTTCCTAAAATGATGGACAGTTTTAGAAGCATGTATACAGGTGAACAATGTAGAACAACACCCACTTGCTTGTGTCACGTGCAGACAAACAAAATGACAGAACAAAGTTCTCATTAGTCTTTTAAGAATTTATTCACAATTTTTTCTTAATTCGATTTCTCCGAGAAACTTTGTTACGTTTCATATTTTTCCACCGAAGGCCTCATGTTTAAAAACTATAATTTAGTTTTGATTCAGGCCAGCAATTGGCTATAAAACGAGATGACATTCGGCAAACTCCCGGAGGTCAGGAGAAAAAGGTTTGTGAGGCTATAAATAAACTTGTGGACAGCCAACATCCAGTCCCTGAAAGGCAATTTCTTGAAAGTGCTGAGGGTTTTAGAAACACCGTGCGAAGATCCATGAAAATTCATGGCACTTGGAAAAAAACTTTAAAAACACTTAAAGGAAAGAGGCTTTCTGCAGACCTGATCTTTGTGCCGGGGGCGGGGGGGGCGACACAAGAGGCACAGAGCGCATCCTCCCTCAACGGTAACCACCGGGCGCCACTGTAGCTGCTGGCGCTTCGTGAGATCGATAGACACATCACGAGGACATCCCCCAGCTCAGGGAGGAGTCTTGATCACAAGTCTTCTCATTGTCCAGGCATACACGTGTGTGTGTGTGTGTGTGTGTGTGTGTGTGTGTGTGTGTGTGTGTGTGTGTGAGCAAAACATGCTACTAGCGCTAGTATAGACCCATGTTGACAAAGATGGTGGACTGATTGTCTCTCTCGTTGTCTTGTTTATAACCTGATGTGTCTTCTATTGTCCAAAATCGTTAAAGACCTGCTGTTCGAGAGATGCCAGAACACATGACATTTTATTTGTTTTTAGAATGAAAGAATATTTTCTGTACAGAGAACAAGTGGTTCTGTCGCAAGATTGCTTTGACATTAACATGTATTACTGCAGAAAATTTTGTTACTGCAGCCGACAACTGGTATTGTAGGGAA